>PVKB01003065.1:0-21482 GCA_004027205.1 Ctenodactylus gundi | reverse complement strand
GCCCTTTTTTATTTTTGATTTTGACAGTGGATGGGTCTGGAAAAAATGCCAAGTTTCCAGGACTGGGCTCAAACTTGCAATCTTCCTGCCTCAGCCCCCCAAAACACTGTGATTACAGGCCTGTGCCACTGGGTTAGGCTTAGGAACCTTATAAAGTAGAAGCTAAATATATTTTCTCCCAATTTTTATCTCGTCATAGCTTTATAGTGCAAGAATTGAACCCAAGCTCTTCAGCGAAGCCTCTAGAGTCCTTCATTACCTTTGATGTCATTGTTCATCTGTCTCAGTATTTTCAGCCACCTCTATCTCCTCTCTGGGTTCTTTGCATGTGCCCAGCACATGGAAATAAACAAGTTACCTGTCATAGCTACTCAACAAGCAAATTCTTTTGTATATTTTATTCATAGAAGTTATTACCAGCTAAAATTATGATTTTAAATTAATTTCCCTAATATATTTATTGTCTATCATCTTTCCTTACTTGAATACAGGCAGTATGAAGGCTTAAAATTAATTCATCTTTCTTATTCATCATTGTAACTCAGCATCTACTACTGAGCCTTGTATGCCATTGGTAATGAGTAAATCATGGCTTAATTAATTTATTAATCAATTATGTGTCAAGGCTTTGTGATGCTCAAAGAACAGTAACAGGATGGAGTTTTGAGATACACATGGTGGCAGAGTGGCCACATACTATGGAATTCAGAAGATAGTGTATGGCTGAGAAGAATAGGGCATACAAACCCATCAGATCCAAATAATGCTATTAGTTTTGAACTGTTATAATGCCTTCCACCTTCTTTGTTTCTATGGAGAGGAACAAATGTGGATAAGAGAAAAAATAATGAGAAAACAATATACAAATGGAATAAAATAAAGGGTGTATGTGTGTGTTGAAGGGGGTAGGTTAATACACATTTGAATAATCAAGTCCAGTTCCTCACTATATGAAATTTAAAAATATTTGGGTTGCCTTGCAAAAAGACACCTGTAGAAGCACTTTTGATATGAACCTAGTTTAGTGATATTGAATTTTTCTTTCCTTACATGTTCCATGTAAATATCACTTGTCTTGGTTTACTTGAGCTAAAATAATAAAAAATTACTAAAGTCTGGGTGTCTTAAATGACAGAAAGTAATTTCCTCATAGTTCTAGAGCCTGGCAGTCCACACTCACATTTCTAGTATTATTGGTTTCTGGTGAGGGCTCTCTTCCTGACTGCCAGGTGGCTGCCTTCTTACTATATATGGAGAGAGGTAGAGGTAGAGAAAGACAGACAGAGAGAGGGAGAGAGAGAACTAATCTCTTCATGAGGCCTCACTCTTTTGACTTTATGTAAACTTAATTATCTTCTGTAGGCTTCAGTGCCATTTCCACATACAGGGGGTTGAGGCTTTAGCTATGAACACAAGTCAATTTGCATAAATAATGAACTGATAAAGAAAGGTTCAAGGTGGTAGACAGGGCCAGCGGAGGATGCAATGACTGGATGAGGGTCATAATCACCTTCCCTTCTAAATTTATCTTTATATTTGTGAAGCTCCATGAAGCAGTGTTCTATTTCCAGTTTTCCAGCCTTCAGCATTTCCCTCTCCATCTTGCTATCTTAAAAGAAAAAAAAAAAAAGCTATTACTTGGCCACTATAAAAACTGTCATATTCTAAAGGAAGCTGATGGGTTTGAGTTCTGTAGCCAGGGAGGGAAGTTCTTTGTGTATAATAGATAAGAAAACTGATGTACATAGTAAAAAAAAATTGATATACTCAAAATCACACTGAAAAGTAAAATTTCCAGCCAGAAGTGGGATCGGTGGCTATGGTCTCCCAACAGAAGAATTTTTCCCTCTGGGAATGCAGTCGTTGTCTCGATAAACTCAGGTCCCAGGTTAATTCTGAGGGGATGCTACACATTTAAGGGCTGCTCAAATCCTGGGACAATGTAACCCTCACTTTGCACTTTACTATTCAAGTTGAACTTTCTGGACACTTGATGCATGGAACTAAAAATAAGGAAGACCCTCCCCCTTCTCCAAATCTCATTAGAAAGAAAGTACACTGTGTACTTGTTCCCTTGGCACTTTGGGAGGCAAAATTTCATCCTTTCTCAAGCCAATTAGAAGCTTGAAAGCACCTTGTTCCCTTGCCAGCTGTTTTTAAGGACAGTGTGCACTCTGAGACCCACATAACAATAAATTTTACTTAACAGAGACTAATCACTCCATGTTGCAATTGAAAACATCAAGATTACTACAGAGAGTGAAACATTGACTAGGAAAATAAACCCCGGTGAGCTTCTAATTATAAAACAATGGTGTACGTAGGAAGCATCGCTTTCCTAAAACTTAACTTCTCCCAGGAAGCCCTTTAGGACAAAACCTCTCCAACTCTGGTGAGTCAGTTGCATTCTATCATTTATTTTTGTTCACTGATGCTTTGAAAATATGATTTGGAGGTACCAAGATGCCCGTGTGCATATATTTGCTCTCCTTAACTAACCTGTGTGTTTCATACAGTTGCTTCTGGTGAACGTGTTGAGTACCTGTGCTTTATATTTTCTGAATTTCACTCCCTGGCATCACTTTTCACGGACACAATGATCTGAAGTTGTAGGGAAGCAGGGAAGCAAAAGTTAACAAAATATGGCTCAGACATCAAGTACAGAAAGCTGAATAGGAAAACTGGAAGCCATCTGCTGTGATTGTCCTGCAATATTGCGAACTTAGCAGTTTAACGTTTATGCCCAAGTGTTTCCCTTCTGATAGCACCCTTCAGTAGATCTCCTATGTCCTGGCGTCTGCCTTATGAGGCTGGCAATAAAGCCTTGTTAAGTTGCTCATTAAGAGGCGATGGTGGCTCAGGGCCGTAATCCAGCATTCTGGGAGGCTGAGATAGCAGGATCACAAGTCCAAGCTCAGCCTGGGCAAGTGAGTGACTCAATGAAACCTTATGTCAAAACCAAAACAAAACTAGTCTGAGGATGTAGCTCAGTGTGAAGGCCCTGGGCTTGATCCCTAGTATAGGAGGAGGAGGAGAAGGAGGAGGAGGAGGAGGAGGAGGAGGAGATGTGATAATAAAAGACAACTCTTCCCTGTGGGAATTCTTCTGTAGGTGAAAGTGAACACCAAAAAAAAAAAAAAAAAAAAAAAAAAAAATTGCCCAGAATTGACTGGAGCAGAAATGGAGTAGGGAATCTGGCCCTCGTTTCTGCTCCACTCTCCCTAGTGTTTCTTTCATTTACTGTCACGGATGTTTGCAGGACGGTAAGACGAGTCATTGGATCTTTAGACCTCTTCCGCTGGCTGGCTGGAATCTGGAGAAGAAAGGAAACCTGCACCGTTCTTTTCTTGTGTTATTTTCTTCTCTGTAACCCCAAAGAAGAGCTTCGACACTATCTCCTTCTCCCATTAAGGAAACAGTGGATAGATACCCAGATTGCACACTACAGGGAGATCCAACATGCAGAGATTGACTGTGATTCAGTTGACAAGCTCATAAATGTTTCTATTGTTTTTCTCAAACTTGTTTTTATTTTCCCACTATATTTATTAATATACATATGTGATACATAGTGTTTACAATGAATTTGGGGTTTTCTCATACTTTTGCTGAGCATGTTACTAAAAGCTATTTATCCCTTCTCTCTCCATTCTCTCACTTTCTTCCCTCAAGCAGAAGCGAACCTCCACCCCCACCTCCAGGTAGCCCCTCTTGGCTGCAATATGCTTATCCACACATGCAACATAAGTGAACCAATTAAGCAGAATGTAATTTTATTGTCATGAACACTTTCTAAGATGGAAATTGGAAATCTTCACGAATTATACATCAAAACACATACACACACACACACAAAAAAAAAAACCACTGTGTTAGTTGAAAATAAATTGTACTGTTTCTAGTACCCACCTTCAGGTCATATACAGTCATGCTTCCAAGACAACGTGAATAAATGTACCCAATTAGAAATCATAGAATTGTCAAATGTCAGAGTAGGAGGCAGGTAGGAGATAATTCAGTCTACCTCTCATTTTAAAGAGGAAGAAACAAATATCCAGAGAGGACTTTCCTAAGGTCACTTGTTTAGTGGAGAAAGAAATGAGACTAAAACCGTGGACATGTGTATGATCCTGTATCAACACGAGCAAACACATATTTAACCAAGAACTTAAGTGTATATAGGTCCATCCCCAAATGAGGAAATTCAAGTCTTTTCAAAGCAAAAAAAAAAAAAAAAAAAAAGACCCCATTCATCATGTCTGAATTTCCTTTTTTTTCTGCACTGTTTTTGCACTTGTCAATTCCCAAGGCACTTCCCTTCTCCTGCATCCAAATGGCCCTCACGAATGAACAATTCCTAAGTGCATTTGCTATGATGTATGCAAAAGCAGGCACTCAGAGAAAAGGTCAGTGTCAGTGTCCCCTGTTTCCAAATAGGCCTCTTTAAAAAAATCAGACATTACAATAGTGAATACCAATTGCCTAAAGACTTACAAATCCCCTCTAGGAAAGTCCAAGGCTCCCGAGGAAACAGCAAACCCAGTGAAAGTTGTAACATGATATGCCAAACTTAAAAGGAAACACAAAAGGAACATGAAGAGACACCATTTTTGAGGCTGGACCTGGGAATTGTGCTGATGGCTTTTTAAGTGCCAGATATGACTTCTCATTCCTCTCACTCTATACACAGCCATTTCTTTAATGCCTTAGAAATCAGTGCAGGTGCACAACATGTTCTCTGGTCACTAGAAACAGGGGGTCAGGTGCCTAGGGAGTTCAAGCAGAAAAACAGAGCCATGAAGGAATAAAGCAATTATTTGTAACCATTTGCCTTTGTATTTATGATGCTACTCGTTCCCTGGTACCTATTAGTCTGCTCTGAACTCTGAATTTCCTACAGAACAAAAGCACACTTGCTTTTTATCCTGAATGCTGCTGGACACTAATTAGCTGGTGCACACAAAGCCCTTCACTCCATGCCCAGCTTGCACTGCTAATCTCACCTGCCACGTCCCTCTTCCTGTGCTACAGCCACAGTGGACAACTCTTTGTCTTGCACACATCTTGTACTTTAAAACCTCAAACGTCCTGCTGCTCAGTCTATGAATCAGTTTTTCAAAGAGCCCAACCCATTTTCACTTTTTCAAATCCAATTCAAGCGCCTTTTCCTCTTTAAAGTCTTCTGTGCTCCTTCCTGCCCCCTCCCCATTGGATTCTTCTCTATGTAATTTCTATTCTCTTCTTAATTAAATCACTCACAAATGGCTGAGCACCAGCTTTATTTCAAGCCCTGTTCTAAGCAATGGGAATATTGCAAAAGAGAGACATGGTCCCTGTCCTCATAGATTTTATAGAGAAATAGGAAAGATAAGTAGCTGTGACATTTTCACAGGAGATGCGTAGGTGACTATACTATGTCACTACAAGTAATCTAAGTTCATAATTAGGGGCCATCGAGGGTCTACTTGAAGAAAGAGTATTTAAACCAAGATCTGAAATCAGAATGTTAGTTAGCTAGATCTGGAAACGATCATTTCCAGAAAGATTTATGGAAGCGTAAGAAAACATAGTGAGGTAGGAAGAAACACAGTGCCTTTAAAAGAATTGAAACAAGATGACAATGTCACAACATAAGGATTAAGAAGGCCAGGAATGAAGGGTCACATCAATGACCTTGGATCAAAAACTAAGAACAGGAAGTCACTGAAATGCACTTGCAGGGAGACCAGAGGAAGCCAAAGTCCATGCAGAAGCTGGTGAGGTTTGGAAGATAGTGACAGATGTGGGTAAATTTAAGAGATATTAAGATGACATTAATGATTGAGGGTCTATAGGTCTTTGGATCTTATGAAAGATGGGAGGTGTCAAAAATGACAAAAATTGACAATGACGTAGTTTACTGAGGTAAGGGAAACGGAGGAGAGCCAAGGTTAGTTTCAGGTAGCAGAGCTAGTAGACAAGAAATTTGGCTCCTAGAATACTGAAATTGAGATGCTTAAAAGATATACAAGTGCAGGGAACAGATAGATAGAAGGTTTGGTGTATCCTTTTGAAGCTCCAGAGAAAGAGTTAAATCGGAGACCAGAAACTGAGAACTATCGACATAAAGTAGGTAATTAAAGTAATGAAGTAGACAATGTTTTTGGAGGAAGCGAGTTATCAAAGCACGAGAAGCTCTGTAATATCACAACTGGCATCTAAATGTTATGCAGGAGAATCATAAACAAGGATGGAGAAAGAATGTTCAGAAAGATAGAAGGAAACCCAGGACAGTGAAGGTTGCTCCCAATTCAGGGAAAGGGAGTGCATTAAGAAGGGCAATCATCTAAGGTAAATGCCGCTGAGCTGCCAAGGAGAGTGGATTTAGCAACATGAGTGTCATTGTGACCTTATCAAGAGCTATTTCAGTGGAGTTGTGTGGGGCAGAAAACAGATTGGAGTGGGTTGAGGTGAAGAAGTGGAGACAGAGATGTAGCTAATTCAAGAAATATGTGTTTAATGGTGGAAGCGAGGTTGTTCATTAATTGAGGGGGCTGAAATATCTACAGGAACTTGCTTTCTTGTTTTGTTTGAACATCAGAAAAGGTAAAACATTTTTAAAGGCCAAATGAAGAGCTGAATAGAGAAGGAGCAAGATTAGCCAATGACATACATCTTCTGAGAAGGTAAATGCAGGTGGCACCTAGAGTTCAGGTGAAGGATTGTTCTTTAATAGAAAAAGACATCTCCTTATGATAATATGAGGGAAAAAGAGAGCAGTGTCTAGGTCAGAAATTTAGTGTCTAGGTCTCTAAATCTCATGGCAGAGGTTGGGAGGTAGAGTAGAATAGATGGAGAGGACATTTGCTGAGGTTGAAGCGATAGTGATAGGAATGAAGTTTGAGAATATAATTTTGCCAGATCCTCTGTGTCCCACAGGCCCCCAAGATTATCACAAGATAGCGTAATATAATGGTTAAGAGCATGAGGTCTAAAATAGAATGTCTTGATACGATCTCAGCTCCACCACCCCCTGTTTGGATGACATCGGTTAAATAATGAAATCTGTCCTCAGTTTCCTCATGTGTGAAAAAGGATCATATTTTACCTCCTCATAATTTCGTTATGAAAATAAATAAATTAATGCATCCAAGGGGCTTAAATTATTTTTGACAAGCAAGCACACTCGTGTTGCTTTCATTATTAAAGCTCTCCAAATATCACCTGTGTTAGTCATTCCAGTATATGGAGATGAAAAATGCAATTATTAGATAATGAGGATCTGTAAGATTTTCCTCCCAAAGTTCATATGTAACTTTTCTAACTAGAGATAGAATGAAGCACAAATAAAGTTTGTTTCTACTCTCAGTTATATGTAACTATAATGTTTTACATCCCAGGCCATCAATGAATATCAACAAATCCCAGTAGGAAGGAGTTGGTCCATAGAGGATGGCATTGAAGATAGTTCATTATGAGGAGCTTGAGGATTGTGTCCTTAGCCCTAGGGTGATCCTTTTTATAACTTCAAAAGCAGAGACAACATAACCAGTTGAGGTTTTCAGCTCTGTCCTGACCTTTTATTCTGTCTTATTTTTTTACAGTAGGAGGAAAAAAGTTCAAATTATGGCCGAAAAAAAAATCACCAACATTTTTAAGTGGATAAAGTGGGACTGTTTCTCTCTGGAATAACTTTGAAAATAGCCACAAAATATCTGGGTAAGTTTTACAGTAGAGGACTTTAGTCTCCAAACACAAATATTTGCTCCTCACATTCACTGCAAAAGTATTGTGCCAACTTAGTGACTTGAATGTACAGGTGGAAAGACTGAAGATAGATGTATGTTTGATTGTAAAAGATGGTGCCAGCTTGAAAAGAGTAGATGAGAACAGTCAATTAAATGGAACAAGCTAACACGATGTCTTGAAGGTCAAATCCGGAATGTGGGCTGTCGAACTTTGCAAAGACGGCCTGCATTAATGAAAAGCCTAGATTGCATGTACATAATCATATGCCACTTTATTATTTTCAGTACATTCTGTACATATGAAGTGGCTAAGTGTTGCCTAGCAGAAGTTCCATCAGACCTGATCCTGCCTGATTTATAATTAGCACATTTTTTGTTAGCATGCAAATGACTACTGCTATGGTACTTAGGAAAAATTGCATTATTGAATAAGTGCAACATTTTTTCTATAATCTTGATATGATGATTCATTTGTGCTCCCAACATCTTTTTTAGAGAGGGTACAATGCTAACCAAGTAAGAGTTTGTGAATGTACACAATAGTAGTTAATTGTGTTAGACTGGAAAGGTGTTATAAAGATATGGCAAGCTTCTGAGTAAGTAAAGATGTGCAAAATTAATCTCCAAGCAGCAATAGAACAGTCTGGATAAGGTGCAAATCAGAATAAGCAGAGACAAATCTCCCACTTGTGAGTTCATTTGCTCTAATTTAGATGTAACCCAGACAAGACAAAAAAATGCTTTGGAGTCAAAATTTAAAGGTAACCACTTAGTCGGTGTGTGAGTTTGGCTGAGCAAGCTCTCCCGTGCCTTGGACACAGGTGAGGCTCAGCAGATATTAATGATCAGCCTTCCCAATACACGCATATGCACGAAGACGTAAGCACTGTGGAGGGAAAATAGCCTAGTTGTCAGGCAGGAAGGCTCTGCAGTGACACTGGCTGAGCTCTCCAGACTTTGTATCAATTTGGTCAACTTAAATCTCCTTGCTTGTTGATTTCTTCATCTGAAAATTAGGCACTTTAGTAGTCCTATTTATCTCACAAGGTAGTGGTGAATATTTAATAAGATAATCCAAATACAGCACTTAGCAGACTGACTGCCTATAATATACTAAACCATGAATAAATACTAGCTCTTAAACTTTCTTTGTTTTGGCTCACCCCCAAGCAATTCCACTGTAAAAGGTCTGGTTAGAGACACTAAACATTACCTTTATGCTGACTGAGCCCATGGCCATTCCTGTGAGTTTTCTGCAGCACTTAGCGGGGATGAATAGTTCCCCGTAGTTGGAATATGAGACAGGGGGAAGATTTGAGAAAGTCGTGGAGGAAGTAGATGAAAGGGAAGGTTTCAAGGAAGATGTGAGGAGGAGGTGAATTACTTAGAGAATCAATTTTTTCATCAGATGCTGAAGAAAAGGACTGTAGAGTCTGTCTCCAGAGTACTAAAAGGTGATCAGCTAAATTGTCACGTGAGTACTGGATAGTCGCCTACGAAAGGCAGGGGCTGCTACAGATCCTCTCTGGAGATTTCTTTTGACTACAGAGTCTGTGATTCTTCCAAATTAGTGACTGATAACAATTATGATTTGTGCAGAAATAGTTAAAATAAAAGTCTGGATATGTCACATGTGTCCCTGCATTTCTCACAACGCCCCTTTAGTGCTTAAAGTTGATGAAACATGCTCAGAAAAGCAGAGACAGGAAAGACATAAAGATAGCACTGTAAATCCAAATTATTCAATTTTTTTCACTTATTCACTCATTTAAGCTCCAATATTTATTGGTCTTCTATTGTGTGGCAGGCACTGTCTTTAGTATTGATGTATAGCCCTGAATGCAGAAGATAAAATCTAATCCCTCGTGAGAATGCTGTTTTCATGGGGGAAGGATATAACCAGGACTGTTTGGTTTCAAAGCCTATTCTTTAATCTTGTGTATTGTACTGACGGGCTTTTGTGCCGTTACCATTTCACAGTGATGTTGAATTTTTCTCTTTTTCATCACAGCCATACCATGCACCAAGGAAACCAAAGCGCCGTCTCTGAATTCTTGCTCCAGGGACTCACAACAGGGCCCGAACAGCAGCAGGTCATCTTCGTTCTGTTTCTATGCATGTATCTGGTCACCATGGTAGGAAACTTACTCATCATCCTGGCCATTGTCAGTGACACTCACCTCCACAGCCCCATGTACTTCCTGCTTGCTAATCTATCCTTTGCTGACATCTGTTTCACAAGCACTACAGTCCCCAAAATGTTGGCAGACATTCAAAGCCAGACTCCAACCATCTCCTTTGCAGGATGTCTTACACAAATGTATTTTTTTATGCTTCTAGTCGATCCGGACAATTTCCTCTTGGCAGCCATGGCATATGACCGATACATTGCCATCTGTCAACCATTACACTACACTGCGCTCCTGAACCCCAAGCGCTGCACCCTGTTGGTTGCGAGTTCGTGGGTTGTCTCCAACGTGGTCTCAGTGCTGCATCTCAGTCTGCTGAGCCACTTGACTTTCTGTGATCGGAGAGCTATTCCGCATTTCTTCTGTGACCTTGAACCCATTTTAAGGCTTGCTTGTTCTGACACCCAACTCAACCACTTGGTGGTCCTAGCCGTTGGGGGAGCAGCTATCTTCCTCCCCTGTGCTTTCATTCTTGTCTCATATGCCCTTATTGGCAGCGCCGTGCTTAGGGCTCCGTCTGCCAAAGGGAAGAGGAAAACATTCCCTACTTGCGGCTCCCATCTCTCGGCTGTGTCCCTATTCTATGGATCCATCGTTGGGGTTTACTTTCTTCCCTCTTCTGCCCACTCAGCAGAGAATGACAAAGTGGCCGCTGTCATGTATACTACTGTAACCCCCATGATGAACCCCTTTATCTACAGCCTAAGAAACCAAGATATAAAAAGGGCACTGAAGAGACTACTCAGCAGAAAAATCCTTCTCTGGCGGCAGTGAGATCTCCCTTAGGGACATCTTGACCAGTTTCCTAGACCTGGATGAGCAGAGGACCCAGAGCTTTGCCTGAGCACTAGTGTGCTCCGCTGGCAGTCTCCCTGACCCCAATCCATGTGCAAGGCTCTATATCAGACTCACTTCATCCTAAAAACACGTTAACAAACCAAAAACTTCATTAATAAAACAATATTCACCACCTGCAGAAGGGGTTTTCCTTGAATAGATTCATGAGTGGATGAAATAACTATTAAGCTATTGTAACCATGGTCTAGTTTTTTATTTGTATTTTCATTCTCCTATTATTAAACCTTACACATTAGATTTGTTATGCTTTAGATGAAAGATACCCCTCAGAAAGGTCCTGTGTTCAGAGGTGGTGCCTTGGGAAAGTGATTGGGTCATGAGAGCAATGTGGTCAGCAGTGAATGAACCCACTGATGGTTCAGAGCTGAATGTGCTGTTAGAAGGAGTGACATTTGGAGGAGGTGGTCACTAGGGGTGACACCTGAAAGGGTGTATTCCTGCCCCAAAGCCCTTCCTCTTTCTCTGGCTCTTCCTTGCTTTATTTAATCTTTCTATCATGGGAGCAGATTTCCTCTACCGAGTCAATTATGTCAGGTATTTTTTTGTCCTAGTGATGAAAACTTAATACAAGACATTAAATAAAAGAAAGGAGGGAGGAAGGAAGAAAGGAAGGAAAGAAGAAAGGAAGGAAGGAAGGAAGGAAGGAAGGAAGGAAGGAAGGAATAATGATTGCTTAAAATACCTTACAATAATACCAATGACAACTTTCACAACTTTTGAATGAGAACTTGATCCTCACTATAACCTTTGGAATTAAATACAGTATTCTTGTGTGCTCAGTAAGAAAAAAGAGTATATACTAGGAGAAAAATAATGAAGGCAAAAGCAATCACATCTCTTGTCTTGCTGAGAGCCCTAAAGAGGCTCCCCACCAGTTAAAGCTCTTCAGCCTTTAAGACTCTTTTTTTCTTTTTTAAGACTCTTTACCACCTGAACCCACCTACATCTCCAGAAGTATGAAATATCAGCCACCATCATTGCCACACTCGACATTTTAGCTCTCTTGAACACTTTCACATTTCTTGAGAAGCCCATGGATTTGCATGACTCTTGTCTCTGTACATACTACGTCTTCTCCTTGAATTATCTGCTACATTCTCTTTCTAAAGAAATGCAATACTTTTTAAAGCAGTCGTCTCAAGTGTCATATGCTCTGTGAACTTGTTCTTATTCCTCATGCCTTCCTAGATAAAATTACTCCTCTGTCTCTTTGCTAGGTTCCTGTATCACTGTGCTTTTCAGTGACTGGGGTTTTGTCTCTTTTTTGGTACTGAAGATTGTACCCATAGCCTTGCATATACCAAGCTCACAGTACCACTGAGCTATATCTCTAGTCTCAGCACATTTATGAATACTCCATGTAGTATATTCTAGAACTTAACTCAATGTATTAAAATTAGCAGAATATCTGTTAGTGTTCAAGTTGCCCTGAGCTCTTGTAGGTAGAATATGACTATGGTTCATTAAACTTTGAAGCCACGCATCTCTAATCTGCAGCCTGCTATTTTTCATTCTTAATATTCTTATAAGAATGTTGTAATGAAAAAAATTAAAAGAAAAATTTAGTATTATATATGTATATTAACTACATTATATGTTTCACATGTAGTACAAGACCATTCAAAATAAAAAAGCAACCTCCCCACAGAAAGGTGAGATTGGACAAGGCTGTGAGTCTATCCTGAAAGTAATGCCTGGAACACAATAGGTGATCAAGAAAATGAATGGAATAAAGCAGCTGTTGGGTTTTTTATTTTCAGAACAAAAACTTAGTTTATCTTCCGTGGGCTTTTTGTGTAGACCAAACAATGAGTGTGTCTAAGCTTCAGTGTCCCTCTAGTACAATCTAGGAATCAGTCAAACTAGCATCTGCATCCTGTTTATCGCCCTTGACTGTGCAGGACACACTGCAGCTAAAACTTTGTAAGACAGAGGCTGCGAACGTGAGGTACTGTATAGGTGCCAGGAATCTGGAACAAATCAAGAAAGACAAGGAGAAAGTGATGCTTTAAACATACATAAGAATACGGGGACATCTGAAGTACAGAAGGATATCTGTGTGGTGGCAGATGCTAATTCATGATGTCTGGCTGGCCTCTTATGTGCCATGTCTGTACAATATCCTGTTTGATAATGGAATAAACTTCAGACTTTTCATGCTCCTGGTACCACGAAAATTTATCCTGCTGAGGTATACTGCAGAGGTTGAAGGAACTTGATTTTGTGTTTTATGGCCCCATCCGGGGCTGGGTTGTTGCTTTATAGTCACACAGGCATCAAAGTTGTTTCAGTCAAAGTTTCACTTTAAGTGTAATTTTCAACAAACTAATTCCAAAACTATTTATGACCAATCGACACAGGTATTGAGTGACAACATTTTAGGAAGTAAGAGTGAGCATTTAGATTCATGGAGAATGTTCACACTTGGATGTTTATTTCATTTTACTAAAGTATCAGTGAATGAAAATTTGAAAATTAAAAAATAAAAATCAGTTATTTAACTATTGGAAGAATACTGGGTGAATTTTTCTTCTCTTCTGCTTCCTCCAACTCCTTTGTCTCCTTCTTCATCATCATAAAGTCTTAAGCAGAACTCTGTATGAAAAATGCTTTTTAGTCAATTGAATTAGACTGTGACATTGGTTAATCAATTTTTAAAAATCAATGAAAGCAAAGATTCATTAAACACTTCTCCTCCCCACAAAAAAAATGCTTTTAATACTTTTTCCTAAGAAGCCTGGATTTTGAATGACAGACACCATGTGAAGATACATTCCTTAGCTAATCTTTGGCTGTAGGACCAAAACCCTTTCTCATTCTTACAGAAACCTCACGGATCTTAGCACCGTATTTGGCTTCCAGTTTTGGTACCTTTTTTTATCTTTTTGAAACAGCGTTTCACTCTGTAATTCAGGTTGGTCCTGAAATCACTATACAGCCCAGGCTGGCTGTGGGCTCATAGCAAACCTGCCTCAGCCTCCCAAGTGCTGGGATTATTGGGTGTGCCACCACACCCAGTTTCAGTTTGGGTATCTTCAAAATGAAGCAAGAACTTAATCTGCTGAAGACACTGCCAACACAAGCTAAATGTGTAATCTCTCAAAGAAGGTTTTCAATTTTGTCTGGAATTTTCTACATCTAATTCAACAACATTCATTTTAGCAGCCTTTTTGAGTCTTTTGAATGCAAATGACATGGTTTATATAGAAACATCTTTCCTTTGCCCTCATATTGCATTGACTCACATAATGGAAGCAAACTTACCTTAAATTAGAAAGTATGAACAATGCAAACAGGTTTCGGGGAAAGCAAGACTGACTCTTGGTAAGGAAATCCACAGCTCATAAAATAGGATCATAACAATATGGGTATATTAGAGAAGACCCAACCCTCTACAAGGAATGCAGCTGGGAATGGCCACTGGCCAGAGTGTTGCACAGGGATTGGTAGCACCTCTAATCTATAGCAAGGGTCATGTGATTACTTATGATATCATTTGAAGGCCATACAAAATTATCAACTTAAAAATTAGACTGCTTTACTTGATGAGACATTTCATTAACACACCCCTGGTGTGATGGCTGAAACTGCCTTTGATGAGGCCTTGGCTGGGCCCAGCCAGATGAATTTGAAGGCCACAAATTCAATGTGCATCATGAGCCAGACATTTCCCCCCATTCCCTGATCTAGAGAGTTTATGTTGAGATCAAATAAGACAGAAATTTTTGTAGATTAAAATAGAAAATTTCTGCTCAGATTATAGTTCCGGCAGGTGACCTGAGAATCTGCTTTTCAGTCTACTGCTCACTTTCTCTTGGGTCATATGTAGACATTTGGTCTCTAATAGAACGCAAGAACTTTCGCTGGTGGTTGACCGTAGGTTCCTTATGCTGTTAGGATTATGTCCTCTCTTTCTCAGCATCTTCCAAACTACCCAAGACTTTATGTATGCTTCTTTTTAACCTACAGAAATTTTCATCAAGATTATGAAAGACAAGCAGAAGTTACAGTGTACAAGATAGGAAGTAATAAGAGGTACCACTGCAGCACTAAAAAAAATTTAACAGTTCAGTCTGGGTCATCGAATAAGGCCAGAGGAGGTCAGAACAAATTCATTTGTGACTAACGTCAAAGGTGGCCTAGAAAGTTTGAGATGTCTCACAAATATGAAAATAAGGCATATATGACGTACTTATGAAATCTTAGGAAGAAATAAGAAAACTCAGTGCTTTTATTACATGAATATTGATGCATCATGCTCCCAATACCAGATAGGGAAGATGGATACTGCCCTGGGGAGCCTATGGTCTATGAAAAGCAATCTTGATGCAGACTTGTTGCACTGGTCCACTGGTATGCTGTTGTGCTCCTATGTGGTTTTTATCACTGTTACTTTGCAATATGATGCGATGTTAGTATTGAGATACCTCTTGCTTTTGTCTTCTTCTTGAGGAATAGTTTAGCTCTCCTGGATCTTTTCTGGATCTATATAAATGTTAAGATAGTTTTTTCTAGATCTGTGAAAAAAAAGCTGCCGGCATTTTGATTGAAAACTCATTAAATCTGTATATCAGTTTTGGTAGTTATGGATATTTTGACAATATTGGTTCTACTTATCCAGGAACAGAGAACTTTTTTCCATTTTCTAATGTTCTCTTTAATTTCTTTTTTCAGAATACTATAGTTTTCATTGTGGAGGTCCTTTGCTTATTTAGGTGAGGTGATTTCCAGGATTTTCTTGAGGCTACTGTGATTAGGATTGCTTTTCTGATCTTATTTTTCAATACTTTCATTATTGCTGTACAGGAATGCTATTAATTTCTGTGTCTTGATTTTGTAACTTGTAGCTTTGTCATTTGATGGAATTTTTAGGGTGTCCTATATAAAAGATTATGTTACCTGCAAAATAAGAATAGTTTGACTTTTTACATTCTTATATACTTCATTTTATTTCATTCTCTTACCTGATTGCTCTGGATAGAACTTCAAGCACTATGTTGAACAAGAGTGGTAAGGGTCGACACTCTTCTTGTTCCTAATTTTAGGGGAAATAATTTAAGTTTTCCCCATTTAGAATGATGTTGGCAAAAGAATTGTAAATTGCTTCTATCAGCTTGAGCTAAGTCCTTGTATACTTATTATCAGGGTCTTTATCATAAACGTAGGTGAATTTTTCTCAAAGCCTTTTTCTACATGCTTATTGAGATAATCTCATGACTTTTGTCCTTAATTTTGTTTACATGGCATATTATATTAATTGATTAACGTGTCTTGAACCATCCTCAAATCCCTGGGATGAAGCCAAGATGGTCATGGTGTATGAACTTTCTAATAATTTGTTGCATACTGTTTGCAAGCATCTTGGTAAAAGTTTCACATCTATATTCATTAAGAATATTGGCCTATAAATTCCTTTTTGTTAAGCCTTTGTCTGGTCTTGGAATCAAGGTAACACTGACTTCCAGGAAGGATTTTGACAATGTTTCTTCTCTTTCAATTTCATGGAACAATTTGAGAAACATTGGTGATAGCTCTACACTGAAGGACTGATGAACTTCTGCTGTGACTACATCCAGTCCTGGCTTTTCTTTGTGGGTAAGACTTTGTTTCTGCCTCAGTTTTCCAGGCTTGTTGGGGGTCTATAAAGGGTTTTAATTTCTTCTTGGTTAAATTTTTTTAAGACAGGGTCTTACTCTATAACCCAGGCTGGTCCTGAACTCATTATGAAGCCCAGGATAGCATTGGACTCATGACAAACCTCCTGTTTCAGCCTGCAGAGTGCTGGGATTATAGGCATGGACTAGCATGCCCAGCTTACGTGGTGCTGGAAAGTAGAACTTGGGTACTTTGCAAGCACTCTAACCCCTCAGTCATTCCTCTAGCCCACTTGGTTCAATTTTGGTATCTCATACATGTGTAGAAATTTATCCTTTTCTTCTAGATCCTCAACTTTCTTGGAATATAAGTCTAGAATCATTTCTTACAGCCCTCTATAGTAGTATCTGTTGTGGTTTCATCTTCCTCATTTCTGATTACATTGATATGGGCTTTTTCGTTCCTTTGGTGTCTTTGTCTGGGTGGGGGTTTATCAATCTTATTTATCCTCTTGAAGAACCAAGTGTTTGATTCATTGATCTTTTGCAATTTTTTTGTGTGAGTTTCATTAATTTCTGCTCTTATATTGTCTCTCCTCCTGCTTTTGGATTTAGGTTGTTCTTTTGTTCCCTCATACCTTGAGCTGCATCATTAGATCATTTATTTGGGATTGTTCTCATTTTTTAATATAGACATTAATAGCTATAGCTTTTCCACTCAGTACAGCTTTAATTGTGTTCCACAGACTGTGGTATGATGTTCCTCTGTCGTCATTTGACTCCAGAAAGTTTTTTATTTTTTTTCTCTTTTTCTTCCATGATCTAGTGCTTGTTCAAAAACATATTATTTAATCTACATTTATTTGTGCATTTTCTTTTGCTGATGACTTCTAGTTCCATTCCCCTATGATCAAAAATAATGCAGGAAATTATTTAGTATTTATTGTATTTATTTAAGGGTATGTATGGCCAAGGATATGGTCTATTTTGAAAAAAGTCCCCATGTAGTGATGAGAAAAAGGAAAATTCTGTGATATTAGGTGGAAGAGTAGCTCAATATCCATTAAGTCCCTTTATTCAATGATGTGTTTTAGCTCTGATATTTCTTTGTTGATTTTTTGTCTGGTTGACTTGTCTGTGAGAGTGGCATATTGAAGACCTCTATTATGATTGTGTTGGTGTCTGTTTGACTTTTCACGCCCAGTAGCTTTTGTTTTATGAAATTCGTGCACCAATATTGGGCGCATATGTATTTAGAATTGTCAGCTCTTCTTGTTGAAGTGTTGAGTTTACCAGGATATAGTGTCCAACTTTGTGCCTTCTATTATGGTTTGGCTTGAAATCTGCTGTGTCTGAGAACAGTATAGCTGCTCCTTGTTTCAAACTTCATTTGCACAGAGTATTAATTTCCATCCTTTTACTTTCAGTCTTTGTGCTGCAAGTTTGGGACTCATACTTCCTAGACAAACACTGAGTTATGCCTACAGCCCTAAAATCTCACACGTTTTAAAGATATATATTTCTTCTTTCTCCTCCTCTTCCCTCTTCTTTTCTTCTTGTGTGTGTGGGGGTGTGCACACACACACGTATACGTGTGTGTGTGTGTGTGTGTGTGTGTGTGTGTGTGTGTGTGTGTGTTTGGGTAGTAATGGTAGTAATAGTATTAGTAGTAGTGAGGAAGGACCCCAGGGATTCAATCATGCTAGGGGAGCACTCTATCTTTGAGCGACTTCTCCAGCCCTTTTGAAAAATTTTATTTTGGGACAAGGTCTCACAAAGTGATCTATGGTAGCTTAAAAATTAGGATTGAGTCCTGCCTCAGTGTCAGCTGAGATTAGAGGCATACTTCCATCATATTTCTTAATATTGGCAGTTCTGTCACACCTAAAGAAAGTGCCCTGCAAGCATTCATTTGAACATTGAGTTGAAAGCACTTGGTATATAACAGGAATGGTGTAATAGGAAAACAAAGCAATGGAAATAAGCCCATGCTCACAACAGGATATAAAGACGTACACTCCTAAGAGGAAAACAGAAAACTAAGAGAAAAAAAAGATATATTTACTTTACATTTCACAGTGGTCAACAGAAGTCTGCTAACATTCCTTTGGTGAGTCAATTAATTTAAATACACTTCTGAAATGGTGTTTTATAATGCTATTTTAAATGTAAAAACTAGACACATTTGATTTGAAATATCATAAACCAATCACAGAAAGTTTACTAGGGACTCTAATATCTACAAAAAAAGTCCTCAACTGTGGCTCGTTATATGAACTCTGCATGCTGATGTCATGACCATATACTAGATCTGTTTTTTTCAGAAGTTCTGCATAAGGGCCAAGAATACAGGTTTTTGCTTAGGGAGGGGGCACAATTAGCTTTATTCAATTACAATTTTCATTCTATACTGCTCCCGGTTTAAGTGTGCAGTTCATTGAGGACAAATGACGCACACCCGCATAGGTAACATTTCACAGCAAATGTTGAAAATTCCTATTAACCTGGAAAATTTTCTCCTGACCCACACTATCAATTCACCCATCTTTAGGCTTAAATAACTACTGATATACTTTTTGTCACACCTAAAGACAATTTCCCTAGAAATCCATATAAGTGAATTAATTCAGACTATCCTCTACTTTTTTTTCCTTCTTTCTTTCTTTCTTTTGTGGTCCTAGAGATTGAACCCAGGGAATCCACACTGAGTTGTATCTCCAGTCTTTTTAGTTTTTATTTTGAGTCAGGATCTTACTAAGTTTCCAGGCTGGGGTCAAACTTGTGATCCTCCAGTCTCACCATCTTAGAGTGTTGGGACAACACAGATGCATCGTCACACCACACATATTGTTTTTAAACGTTCCCACAGGTGTTCCTTGATAGAGCCAATTTTGGTAACCACTAATATGGAAGCTCCATAAAGGACAGAGTTAAAGCTAACCAGGGATAATTGGATATAAGCAAGTGTGTTTGGATTCCAGAAGCATGTGCTTATTTAAATTTTGATTTGGAAAAAAAGAGAGAATTTCTGTGTTTTGAACATAAGGGTAATTAAAAATATTGTTTGAAGATTGAGTTTCATACTTAATTGTACTTTCAGAACCTTTAATATGCCAATGATTACATAGGCAAGTGTAACATCTGTCTCCCCGTTGCATTGTCAAATGCAGAATCCCCTTTTCCTTGGAAAATTTTGCCCCAAAGGGAAGTTAACCAGATATGACAGCACATTATTTAACAGTATAAGAATATAAAGTGAAAGAGGAATGAAGTCTGGGGTTGAGAACACATTTCAATAGTTTCTGCCATGATCATCACAATAGGGCTTATTGGCATGAGCTGAATCATTAAGTATGTACACAAGGCCAATTACCCATTGTCATGGAGCAACAGGCTGGACTGTATCACTATCTCCATGGGTATCTTCACCTCTTTGTTCTCAAGATTCCCCATCTGCAAAATAATGAGATTAACCCCATGTTTTAAAAGGTTATTTCTAGCCACAAAATTCTGGGAATCTCCTTCAGTACATTTCTTGATTTAAAAAAAAAAACACATTGCTTAACATTACATTGCAAAGTTTGCAGAAGAAAGGTAAATAAATTTCAAAATCTCATTAGAAAACTTTGTGAGTTTACTTTATCTAGCTCTAAGAAGACCAAGGCATCTGTGCCAGGAATAAGACCTTAACGTGGGCTCCTGATGCTTACAGCTAAATATGTTCTTTGAACATTATGTAGTACTGTCTATTATTTTTAATATTCCTTCAGGAGTCATGCAGAAACCAAACAAAATGTCAAACTATATTTGAAGATATTATACAATCGGGCAATTGCCTTGGCTTTACATCTTCTCCTTGCTACCATAAAAGAAAGCAAAGGTTACAGAAATAACATTAGTTCAATGTTGTGAGTGTTTCCGGCAAGAGCATTTTCCCTCTCTTCTCCCTAGTGAAGCAAGACTTTATGAACTACTCACAGAATAGGGACGTTTGAAATCTAAATCTAGGTTAACTTAATGCAGATCTTCCTAGCATATCCATAAATTTACCGGGTCATGAAATTCACATACATGAGAAAGTCTGGGTAATTCACAAAATTGCACCACTATTTAGGTAATCATCCTGGAAGTGTATGATCACAGTAAAAGACAAGGCAGATCTGGGGAAATTGGCTATCTTAAATTCATATATATATATATATATATATATATATATATATATATATATATATATATATAGAGAGAGAGAGAGAGAGAGAGAGAGAGAGAGAGAGAGAGTTAATCAAAATGTAAAAAACACATGCCAACAATGTTGCCATTATATTTAACTACATCCATACTCATTAGAATGTATCACAACCCTTAGAAAGAATGCTTAGCAAAAGAACAACGATCTTTCTATTGAAAATATGACACTATCCATATGAACCTAAACCGAATAAATGTCCATTTACCTCAAGTACAGGATGTTCAAAAACACTTAGTGTGAAATAAGAATTCTAAGTAAAGGAACATTTAAAGAAAGGAGTAGAAGTTGCTTTCTGATGGGGACATCTCACGTGATTGGAATATAAACGGTACACAGGGGAAAGGGCAGGCTCCACTCACATACGAACAAGGAAGAGGCAAGCAATCCAATTTACAGAGAAACCCAAATACGCCTTAACAACAGTATGTAAAAACATGCCCAAGAGGGAAAATTCAGGCCCCTCAGACATGGGGAATTAAGGGAAGGGGCCAAGGCAGGAGGATGCCCTGGCTCAGCACCTGCCCCAGGGAACATTCTGGCTCTGGAAAAGTGGTTTGAGGATTGCCCATTTTCAACTGGGTGCCCATTTCCCTGGGACCTCTCTCCCTGCCCACTCAGACTCAGGCTCTGTCCCCAGAGAGCACTCCTCTTGGAGAACGCCTCACAATCATCACACTGACTATGGGGAAAAGATTCAGCCCAGCTCCATGGGACTCTTGGAAATTGCTGGGCTTGGGAGGAGGACATGGGATGCAGGGAGGGAGTCACGGGCTCCTTCATGGGGATCCCAGGGTGAGATCAGTGGCAGGAGTCTGGTGCTCCTGCCTCTGGGTGGGGCTGTGCCCCGCGACGGCTTTTCAAAAAT
>PVKB01003064.1:198048-227968 GCA_004027205.1 Ctenodactylus gundi | reverse complement strand
AAAGACCACATGGTATATAATTTTATTTACAGGACAGGAAATGGCATGAATAAGCAAGTTCAGAGACAAAAAGTAGGTTAGTGATTGCCAGCAGGCACAGGGGAAGAAGTACGGACAGACGAGCATGATGCAGAATTAGCAGTGCTGGTCACACTGCTCTCTAAATATACTTCATCTTTCTGTCAGTCTCTGTTTCTTTCTTCCTCTTTGACTTAAAAGGGATCAAACCCGGGGACCTTCTACTAAGGAACTATGTCCACACTACTTTTTTTTTTCTTTTATGTTTAGATTGGGGATCACTATATCCCAGGCTGACCTTGAACTTGCAATCCTCTGACCTCAGCTTCTCTAGTAGCTGGGATCATAGACGTGCACCATCGTGCCAGCTCATGCATACACTTTTTTAAAGCTCCAAACTGTACCCTTCAAGGTAAATTCTATAATAAGCGAATTATATCACAATAAAGTAGGTTTAAAAAACACATTCCTGAAAGGGGCTGGAGGAATGTCACAGTAGTTAAAATGCTTGCCTTGCAAGTGCAAGGCCCTGAGTTCAATTCCCTACTACCAAATAAAGCCAGGTATCACACACACACACACACACACACACACACACACACACACACACACACCCCATATCCCTGAGAAAAAAAAAATTTAGCGTTCAGACAAAGAGGTATTTCTTCAGCCCTCGAAGTCCCTTGTCACCCTTTCTTTATAGTATGTGGTGCTGGGGATCGAACCCATCTAGTCAGGATCTTGCCCTTCTTAGGCTAGCACTCTAATTGCTGAGCTATGTTTCCCAGCCCTGGGAAGTGTATTTCTTTTGTTTTAGCAGCCGTGCCTCAAGTCCGTGGAGATTTATTTATGTATTTGTTTGTTGGTATGTTTGTCTTCAAATTGAACTAGAGGTCTGTTAGATGCTCTCAAAAAAAAACCCAAATTTGTAAATGTACAACTTATTTCCTCAAGGAGTTTCCAATCTAATTAAATAATGAATAATTCGTTCACATGTTAAGTTGTGAATAACGTGAGTTTGACGGCACAAGAGATGTACAAATGCTTCATAAAAGTGCCTTTGCTCATGAAGAAGCCATTTCTAACAGCTTTGTTATGTGCCTCAAAAATTGAGTGCAACTTGCCCAATATCAGAGATGATTAAATTAAGGTACATTTTCTAAATGTTGAACAAAATATTTTTGAAAGAATGTGGAAGAATGTGGAAAGATGCTCAGGAAATTACCATAAACAGCCCAAGGAGATAAAAAATAGTTTACAAAATGAGATCTCAACTGCATCAAATGTATGCATGTACAGGTAGAGAAAAAACTAGAAGGAAATGCTTAAAGTATTAACAGAAGAAGAATTACAGGCTTAACAAACTTTTGGATATGGACCTGTGGTACTTTAAGTTTTTAAATTTATACTTGAACAGAAAATACACGTATATCATATAAACTTAAAAGATACAAATAGGTATACAACTGGAAAAAAAAAACCTCTCTTTCCAGTGACTGTCCCCGAGTCTTTGATTTCCCTGTCCTAGGTGCAGCAGCGATGGGCGTCTTGTGTACACTTGAAGGCACAAGGGTGAGTATCCACAGACAGGCGTGGCGTCCAGCCTCAGGTGAGTGTCTGGGTGAGCAGTTGCCCCTGGACAGTAGAAACCACAGATGATTTCTTCTTGTTACTTCTCTTTCCCATGGATTCAACATGAAGAATCATAGCATTTGTCTTTCACATGACAAGACCTACTTTGATATGTTGGAACTTCTTTGGTCCTAAAGATCTCTCTCCAGTTTGTGCCCTAATGCCCCAAATTCTTTAATTGGAATAGAGTTTTTCACACACCAGTGAAGATGAAAGGCTAAAAATGCCAATGTTGGGTGTGCTGAATATTGCCAACCTGTCACACTACAAGACAAGACTGGTCACTATCTAGCTGACTGCACAGAGGTGGCTCAAGCAACTATTAACCAGTAGCTAGTCATCTCTCTTAAGCTCTTGTCCTCCTGGTTCCTTTTCCCACGTTTCATTTACATGCCAACTTGGGGATTTTACTTATCCATCTGTTCTACTTTTCTTTAAATTAATATTTTTCTTTTAAAATGTATTTTAAATGTATTTTGTATACTGTGCAGTAGTTTTTACATTTCCGCTTACGTATAACTTAATATTTAAAATTATGTCCATGTCCCTATTGGTTGTATTTGAAATATTTATCGTCCAAGAATGGCAGAAGCACCATAACTGAGAAGTTGAAGCTTGTCTTATTTATTGGCACATTGCTGAGACAAAATATCTAACATCCATACCTATGGCCATACTTATTTTAGCTCATAGTTTCAGAAGGTCTCAACCCATTCGTGGGCAGCGAGCCATGGTGGAAGTACGTGGTGGTGGCCTAGCAGGAAGAAAATCCATTCATGGCAGGGCCGACAGGAAGCCAAGTGAGCCAGGAAGGACAGACCTAGTACGTATTACTCAGGTCACGTCCAGTGATCGGCCCTTTCCAAGTCAAGCCCCAACGTTCTACCCCTTCCGACCAGGCGTGACCTCTTAACAGCGCGTGTTCCATCAGCATTAAAATACAAGTTTTTGGGGTCAGTCCAGATCCAAACCATAACAGAGCCTATTGGTTCTTATTCCCTAAGTATCGACTCCTACTGACCTTCTAAAAATTTCATCCTTTGTACCACCAGTGACGCATTTTTGCTATTTTAGAAACTGCTGGAATTCACATTAACTTTTCCCTCCTAAATTAACTTTCTGAAAACATGAATCTGATGTTACTTTCCTGTTTAAAAATGTTGAATGCCTACTGCCCCATATTGCTTGCAGCAGTAAGTCCAAATTCATTAATTTGACATTCATGACTACTGTAATATGACTAGAGCCTGTCTTTTTACTTACTCATTAAATGGATGTAAATTTATTGAACATTTTAAATGTATTTTTCAACTTTATCCTTCACTACTACCTGTAACATTATCATAAATTTCAGCCACACTTAAATCCCAGAACATGCCCTACTCTTTCTGATCTCTGTTCCTTTGTTCATACTATTGTTTCTCTCTCTCTTTCTCTCTCTCTCTCTCTCTCTCTCTCTCTCTCTCTCTCTCTCTCCCTTTCAAAATTTTACATATCCTTAGGCCTCAGCTCAGCTGCTCTCTTCTCCACAAAGTCGTCGCATATCCTTCTGGTACAAAAATACTCTCCCCATCTCTTCCTTTTGTTCCCTCCCATTGCCTTTGGCCATTTACAAAGTATTAATGCATATTCATTCCTGACATCATGTCCTTACAGAGTGAGAATGTTTGCAAAAGCGATCTTGCCTGACCAACCTCCCCTCCCCTACCCAATGACTAGCCCGATCCCTTGCATCATTTAATAATGTTTCTTGTATTCAATATGCAAACTGTATCCTAGCAACAGTCCTACCTAGCCTACAACTGCTCATGCTTTAAAAATGCAAGTCACCCTGGGAACATATGTTTATTGGGTTGTCACTTTTCCAGGGTTACCTGTATTGGGAAGATTTCCAAACCTTTTCTACTTGCAGGTCACTCAAGTGTATCTTTCCATTGAGTTGCATTTGGGAGTCTAGATGTATTGTTTCAAAAGACATGGAAGAAAAATAGGGGGAATTTAAATATGTAAAAATTTATCTGTGCCAACAAGTTGCAAATACCACTTGGTAGGAAAGATGCCGAGAGGGAGAGTCCTATCTGAGTCACCCATGGTACCCAGGAAAACAAGGGAAAATATTTCCAGATGGTTGGCCCTGGCAACCCACAGTCATTCTTTCTTCATTCGTGATATAGATGGAAAGGCCGTAAAGTGCTTTGCATGTTTATTTCTTGGGCTTTCAGCCATGTTAAACTTTTACCTTTTGTGTTTTTCTCAGTTTAAAATTATAAATTCTCAGCTCTAGTTGGTCCTCAACAAAGTGGTATAGCATCTGTTAAGAACTTTCTAGATAGGCACCTGCTTCGTGGTGAGAGAAAAAAATTTAAAAGTCAGGGAAGAACAATATAAACAAAACCACTGTCCCTTCTTAGCAAAGCCAAGTTAAAGAGGATCTCCAGGTGGGCGAGGGATGCGTTTCCTCTCTTCTTAGGATCTATTGCTTTGATGCCTACTACCCCTCACTGTTTTGTAATACTTTACAAAACTCCAAAGGGCACTCAAGGGAATAAGAAAGAGTTCCGTTCAGCCTTCCTTAATCCCAGCCCTTCAAGGGAACATATGGCACTGTTTACAGACGCTTCTGATTGCCACAACCAGGGGGTATGGGGATTTGCTGGTATGGAGAACAGAACATTTCACTACCCCCTGCTGTGCTGTAGTACCTACGGTGCCAATGCTGCTAACCTTTCTACAAAGACAGGAACAGAATTGTGTGGTCCAAATTGTCAATAGCGATGAAGCTGAGAATCCCTGGTCAGCTTACTTGATTTCTCACTGTTACTTTCTTTCTGAGTCCCAACCCTGCCTTACTGTGATTGTGGTCAGAGCTCACCACACTTGGCTCCGCAGGGCTGAGACCCCCTCTTTCTTGGTTCTTAACCTGCACCCACATGAAGGGTGTTAGGTAAAGACCTCCTTCCTCTAATCTCTTCCCTAATTGTCTTCATATCGCCATGGTAAAGTCTGAGAGAAAGAGAAATCTTCAATACGTTACCTATGTACATTTTTCCTACCCAGTTCTAGAATAGAGACCTTTTTCCAGTTGTTGACACAATGAATTATCTGACTTTTATGGTACAGCCTCTCTTTGTACACAGGTAACTGTGGCTTTACCCTTGTGTCCCACAACTAAACACACACTAGGCAGAGCAAACTCCATAGCACCTGTAGAACCCCATTTCTCTCTGTACAGCCAGAAGTAAGTCATCGGGGTACAAGTAACATCTAACATTCACTATTCTAGCACGATTCGAACAGTGGTTCAAGTATCATCCTGGATGGGGCGTCAGTCAGGCAACAACAACTGTCATGCATGGTGCCAGATCCTGTGCTCAGTGCTGGAGATGGCATACGGAGCAAGAGGCCAAAGACAACACAAGCTACTTAACAGGCTGGCACCTGGGATGGGCTATGTACCAGGCACACTGCTGTCTGCTCATGTATGTCATCTCACACGGGATAACAATTATGTCACGTGTTGGCTACTTTAAGATAAGAAAATACAGTCAGCAATGTCAGACAGCTTTCTCATGGCCATGGCTGTCTTCAGCTCTAGAAGCCAGATTCAAACCCAAACGTGTTCTCCCTCTCTTGGCATCTGTCAAGAGAAATTTTAGAACCAAGTGCCACATTCTCCTCCATGCTCTCCGCTCCATCTGCCCAGCACACGTCTGGAATTCCTTCAGGAGCCAGGATGGGCAGGAAGGTGCGAGAGGAGAAGCGCTACCTCATGCTCCTTGCTCCTCCGCAAAGGCATTAGTTCATTTGCATTGAGTATAAATTTATTTTTTGCACCCAAGACAATATCCAGAGAGCGGAATTAGAGGATCTCCACCACGCGGATCCACACCTGCCATCCCACTACAAGTAGAATGCTATGCTCTGCTAAAGATCAGAAGACAAGAAATTTAAACATCTCCAAATTATGATCAAATTCAGACAAGAGGCGACGTTAGTGACAGACAAGTGGAGAAAATGAAAGAACGTAGGATTGAGTTCATCAGCTTATAATTTTGTTATACGCTGTCCAGGAGAGGCTTACAAGTCTCCATCTTCCCAAATGCCGTGCAAATGTCTCATTGTGATTGTCCATGACACGAGGAGCACAGAGACCTGGGCGCTGGCCTGAGTCCTGAAGGCGTCTCAGAGGTGAGTGCTGCTTACCCCTGGCATCCGGGCCCGCCAGAGGTGGTACAATTGCTCCCTGCATTGGAGTGGATGCCTTTCTACCTCTGCAAAAGGTTATAACTGAACAGGGATGAAGAAGTAGATTAAAACTAAACAACTAGTAACTTCGTATTTACCTTAGGCACATGTCTGTCATCTTTAGGACAATCTACAGGTTTGATAAAAAGCCCAGAGAAAATGGGAGATTAAAAAATCTAATGAATTAGCCTGTGACTCCAGTTTGAAAGGCATAATTAGATTGGACCTATAATTTTAGTTTGAATAACATAAGAAATCTTTTTAAAATATTTAACCAGTAGAGAAAAATAAGAGAAAAAGGGAAACTACATAAATTTAATTCATTGAATTACAAGAGTTATCTCTGTATTTGGAAACACTTTGCTCATTAGGTCATAAATTTGTCTTGTTAGACATTTGAAGCACTTAAGAAAATTAAATAGGTCATACATATAAATGCAGATTAAAGTGTTTAAGGGAATATAATTAAATTTGTGAGACTTATGTTTAGGGAAATTTAATTTGTTCAAACTGAGTTACTCTAACAATCTGAAGACAAGTAAAAGTGATTGGTCATGTTTTACTAGTCTTATTAAAAATGTTTTAAGAAGATTCCTGAACATAGCATAAAATTTTAAAAATATGTTTGAATATTTATAATTTAAAGTAGAATAAAACCTCTAGAAAATGTTATTTACAAATAAAAGGACTTTCTTACACATTAGAAAATTTCCCAGACTTTTTCAAGGACACTGGAAGGAAGAAGGTTAGTTAAAATATCCAATTGTAAACATATATTTGTTCTGACATATGAGACATTATGGTTGTCTTTCTTCTTTCTTCCTTCCTTCCTTCCTTCCTTCCTTCCTTCCTTCCTTCCTGTCTTCCTTCCTTCCTTCCTTCCTTTCAGAGGAAGATGAGGAGAAGAGCAGCAGGGCTGGGCATCAAACCCAAACCCAGAGCCTCATACAAGCTAGGCAAATATTCTATGCTAGCACTGAGCTATACTTTCAACCCAACTGAGAGTAATTTAGAAGTAAATTATACACCCCACCCCATTACTTCTCCCCACACACACCCCTCACCCTTACCTCAACACATTCAAGCTGGGGATTGAAACCTGGGCCTTCACACTAAGCTGCATCTCCAGCCTTTTTCTTTTTTTTTTTTTAACTTTCTTATTTTGAGAAATGGTATTGCTAAGTCATTAAGTTATCCAAGTTGGGCTCTAACTTGTGATCCTCCTGCCTCAGCGTCCCAGATTGTTACGATTATAGGCATATGCAAATATGGTCAGCACATTTGTTAAAATATAAAAATATTGTTTCCTGAAAACCTTCCAGGAGAACTGACAGTCCAAGAAGGTACACCATGCTTGTCCTATGGTTTCATGCACTTCCTGTCACATTCTACTGTGCCTCACCAAGACCCAAGTGCCCTTGTCAGAGACACAAACTTGAATCCTGCAGCCCAGCTCTGCTGGAGAATGCCATTGTTAGGAACAAGCACTCTTGGGTATTTCACCCCGGGGAGGCTGCCCCTTCCAGATGACGTTGGGCCTCGGAGCTCTTGGGTATTTTCGTCAGGCAAAGGAAGAGTTACCAAGCCAGCTCTCCTACCTCTTGCCCAGTCCCTGGCGTGGGGTCGGGCAAACGAGCCCCAGCTCAGGCCTCCCTGGTCTGGGCTGTGAACGTCTACGCCGGGTTTTAGGGTATTATTCTCAGCTCCAACCGCACACTTTGATAAATGGCTTTGGGAAGCCGTGGCTGGACTCAGCAATGTGTTTCTTTCTCCTATCTGCTGCCACGTTGAGTTCTGCCCTTAGAGGGCGCGAGAGACTGCAAGACCAGCGACAGCAGTTGCTCCAGATTCCAGTCTTTGTCGACATGCCCAGAGCAGCCGCCTTCCACCCGCTAGCCAGTGGTGCCCACACCATCGGACCTGGCCTGCTCCTTCCGGATCTGGCCCCCCAGCCCCCAGAGGACCCGCCTCCTCTGTTTACACCAATGTCCCCTTTTTCTCCTTGCTTACTACATTCGGCGCTCTCTGTTGTTATCGAGTCTGAGACAGGACACTTGGCACGATGTTGCCCGCTCCCTACCCCCACCCCCAACAACATCTTGATCCAACCCTGCAAGGCACGAAACGGAGGCGCCCCAGGCTCAGAGCGGACACAGAGTCCACGCTCAATGGGTCACCGCGAGCCCCAGAGGCAGGGTGGTCGTCCATTGTTTGTTCCCATACTTCAACAGAGAAATACATTTTCAATATTTCTGGGATGAATAAGAAAATTGCCATTCAAATATCTATATATTCTATTTAGAAAAATCCCCATGAAGACTTACCCATGAGGGGCCAAGGGCAGGACTCAGCGGCAGGACATTGGCCCAGCGTGTGGGAGGACAAAGGCCAAAAAGAAGGATTTGCTGACTCTGGAATTTATATTCCTAATGTCTCTGTTCTGCCTACTTCATGTGTGTCTTTCTTGAAATCTTACTCTGTATTACTCTTTGTTCAAATTCAGTCCTTGTCGCATTTTATTGAAATATGCATGCACTATCCATTTATTAACATGTTAATTGCATACAACTTGGGGACTATGTGCCCATCCATATCACTTTTTGAACACGGTTCCCTTCCCTTCTCCACACTGTGACCCCACCCCCACCCTCGCTGCTGCTTCTTTTTCCCAAGCAATTCAGCTCTCTATTTCTCCCCGTCTCTTACATTAAGGTCTTTCTAGATACGTATTTTTGGCAATGTCAGAAAAGAGATACCATGCAGGACTTAATCTTTTGGTTTGGGTCCATTTTGCCAAGCACGATGGACTCAGGGAGCCTTCTCTTTCTCACAAATGCTTCCTGTCTTTCTTCGTGGCAACATAACATTCCGCTGAATATGCACACCTTACTTTCTCCATTCATTTGTCCATGGACATGTAGGTTGATTCCAGGATTTAGCTCTAAGTTGCATTGCTACACACATGAATAAGCATGTGTCTCTATGATATGATGACTTCATCTCTTTTGTTTTTTGTTTTTCCCCACCATCCTTCCCAACTTCATCTCTTTTGAAAGATTCCCGGGAGAGCTGGGATTTCTGTCCTGCATCTTCTAGGGAGTCTCCACGAGGGATTTCGTAGTGGTGGTGCCAGCACACAGCACCAGCATCTGCGGTCCTCCTCGCCGCGTTGGTTGCTCCTAAACACCGGCAATTCCTGGTGAGAGCCACTCTCACTGGAGTGAGGTGGATGGAGTCTCAGTGCTGGTTTGATGTGTGTTTCTCTAACTTTACCAAAGAAGTAAAAAATCTTTAAAGTGAGAACCACAGAAGTCTGAAGAAAAAGATTGAGGATGACTTTAGAAAAAGGGAAGACAGGGGCTGGAGAAATGGCTCAGGGGTTAAAACGCTTGCCTAAGTATCTGAATTCAATTCCCCGGCACCATATAAATGGCTGTGGTAGCTCACACCTGTAATCCCAGCACTCAGGAGGCTGAGACAGGAGGATTGCCATGAGTCCAAGGCCAGCCTGGGCTCCATAATGAGTTTAGAACCAGTCTGGACTACAAGGTGAGACACTCTCTCAAAAAAAAAAAAAAAAAGGAAAGACATCCCATGTTTCTGGATACTGGAACTAACATCATCAAAATGGCTGTACTTCCAACATTGTTACTACAGATTCAAGACAGTACCAATCAAAAAAACCAACAGTATTTATCACAGAACTAGGAAAAAAAACTCTAAAATTTATATGAAATCAGAATGGTACAGAATTGCTAAAGCAGTCCTGAGTGACAAGTGCAAAGCAGGAAGCCTCAATCCCAGACTTGAAATTATATTACAAAGTGATGGTGACTAAATCTTCATGTTGGGCTGGAGAAATAGCTCAGTGGCTGGAGCGCTTTCCTAGCAAGCTCAAGGTTCGATGGGTTCGATTCCCCAGCACCACATAAGCCGTGCACAGTGGAGTATGCCTGTAATCCAAGCACTCAAGAGGCTGAGGCAGAAGAATTGCTGTGAGTTTGAGTCCAGCTTGGGCTACTTAGTGAATTCAGGACCAGCCTGGACTATAGAGCAAGACCCTGCCTCAAAAAAAAAAAAAAAAAAAAAGAACTATGTCACTGGCACAAAAAACAGGAAGATATCAACGGAATAGAATTGAGGATACAGAGACAAACTTGAACACCCTCAGCCATCTGATTTTTGACTAAAGGCCCGAACTATTCACAGTATTTTTAACAAATGATATGTGTTGGGAAAATTGGCTATCAATATGCAGGAGAATGAAGCCAAACCCATGTCTTTCACCCTATACTAAAATCAAATCAAAGATGGATCAAAGAGCTAAGTATCAAAACAAAAACACTGACGTGCCGGAAGACAAAATGGGTAAAAGGCTGGAAGACATAGGAACAGGAAGACATGAGCAGAACACGATCTGCACAAGAAGTTGAAATACTTTTCTGTTCTGCTTCATCTATAAAATGAAAATAAAAAATATTTGTGTTATGTAAAAAAATTTTTTAAATAAAATGAAAAGACACCTCTCAAAAGAGACACAAAAGGCCAAAAATCACATGAAAAAGTGTCCATCCTCTGTGCATGGCTTTTGCTTCTGCCTCAGTTGAGTCCCCCACGCTCCCGTGAGGGAAGCAGGTGGCTCATCGCCTCCTTTCGCCAAGGAGACCTAGGGGTAGACTGTGTTCCCAGGCTCCACTCACCGACCAACTCGTCACAGAACAGTCTCTTCCTTTCGTCTGTTCTGCCTCAGATGAGTAATAAGATGTTTTGTAAGTTAAATTTCTATTGCTGCATAGCAAATGCCACAAACTTAATGGCTTAAAACAGTATCCATTTTCGAGCTCCAGTTCAATGGATGAGACGTCCACGATGGCGTAGCCGACGTCGCCACAGTGGGCATCACGGGGTGAAGGCACAGCATTAGCTGGGTGACACTGAGGAAAATTCATGTCCAAGCTCATCGTCGTCGCTAGGATTCAGTTCCTCGCAGAGGTAGACGCCTGTGTCCCTGCTTCACAGCCGGGGGCTGGTCTCAGCTCCTGCAGGCTGCCCCTGGGTGCACACTCCTTGCCACTTCCCTGTCGTCATGCTACAACACCCCCTGAGCCCATCGTTCCTGAAACAGGGTTCAGGAAAGTGCAGCCTCATGACATATGTGCAATTTCGAAGGCAACTATATTAAGGAAGAAAAAGAAATGTTCTCTGGGCAGCCAGAATGATTCAGACTCCAAAAGTATTGCATGATTTATAAGGAATAATTTACAGGGCTTAGCAAGTTTCTTTTTCAGGGAAGAAAACTCCTTGAGGATATATATATATATATGCATAACTAAGGCCAAGAAGTCCAGGATATCACCATCAATTCAAACCCAAAAACTCAGAATCATTTTTTTAAAAAAAAAGAAATCCTATTGACTGACCAGGACAGCTTTATATCTTAAGCATAGAATGAAGAGAAGGAGCTGCTTCTTCAGCATTGGGAAGGCAAAAGCGTCAAGCCCATCACGGAGTGCTACTGAGTTTCCCTGTGCATGGAGAATCCTCCTCAGGTAGTACAGCAAACCCCTGAGTAGTAACCAACAAAAATACACATCTTCGTGTCTCACGCACTTAGCTATTCCTGCCTAGATATGAACATCAAATGGAGAACCACTAAAACTTATTAGAACCAAAAGCAAAGAAGAAATTGGAAGCACTTTCAAAGAACTGCCTCATCGGTGCACTTGGCACTGACAGTCCTGCTGCCCATATGCTCATCACACTTTCAGGGAACAACTAAAATGTTCCAGAATACTAGAGGGAGGCAGAGGGGTGAAAAAGAGAGAGAGAAAGCAACGAAAACATTTCCACCCCAGATCCTTTGAGCATTACTTAGCCAGATTAGGTGTTCAGGTGCCCTCTGACTCAGAAATTCCACTGATAAGCATGTATCCTAGGGACACTCCCAGGCGCACCCAGGAGGAAGAAGGCCGTGTGCAGACAGTGGCGCGGTGGTGGCCTTGCAGCCCAGGGAGAGTGAATGAGTGAAACCCAGAGCAGGCACAGTACCTTACGGCAGGTAGAAACAATGAGCTGAACACACGTACAGCAGCATAGATCTGTTTTTAAATATCCTGTTTAGTGAGAACAGGAAGAAATGAAGAGGTAATTTTGCAGTTCAGATCTTAAATGTTTCCCAAACGTCCATATATTGAAGGCTTTGTCCCCGGTATGGTACCATTTGGAAGTGGCAGGATCCTTACAAGTGGGGCCTAGAGCGAGGTATTCGGTTATTGGGGGCATGTTTTGGAAGGGGGCACTAGGCTCCAGCCCTTCCTCTTCCTTTCTTCTCCTCTTTCTTTTTATTTCTTTCCCTTTTTTCTTTTTCTCAGTACTAAAATGAAACCTAGAGATATTCTACCACTATGATACATTCCCCAGCACTTTTTTTTTTGTTTTGTTTTTTGAGACAGGGTCTCACCCTGTAGCTCACTATGTAGCTCGCCGGGCTCACTATGGAGCTCAGGCTGGCCTTGGACTCAGGACCGTTTGCCTCCCTAGTGCTAGGATTACAAGAATATGCCACCATGCCCAACTTTATGTGGTGCTGGGGAATCAAACTCAGGGCCTTGCGCTTGCAAGGCAAGTGCTTTAACTGCTGTGCCATTCCTCCAGCTACCCCCTCAGCACTTTTTATTTTGAGACAAAGTTTCAGTAAGCCGTTCCCGGAGACCCACATATGTAGCCGTCCTGTCTCAGCCATCACAGCATGTGCACCACCATGCCCTGCTCTCTTCCTCTTTCGTGTCTCAGCCATGAGGTGAACAGCTGATGCCACCGCATGCTCAAGCCAGGACGGGCTGCCTTGCCACAGGCCCAAACAACAGAGCCAGCTGGTCGCGGAATGAGACCTCCAAAACTGGGCGCCAAAGTACATTTTCCCTTTTTATGAGTTGATTATTTCAGGTATTTGTTACAGTAATGGAAAGGTGACAACATAAATGTAAGATGAAAAATCAAAGCAATCAGCAATCTACATTCTTTTCAAAGACACATTGAAGTAGAAATAACCACATATATTAAAAGTTTGCTGACTGGAGACACAGGGACCAGGACGATAGGACAAAGGGTATGAATTCATGAGAGGAGTAGTCTCATTTCAGTGAGCCCTAGTGTCTTTTGCCTTATTACACACACACACACACACACACACACACACACACACACACACATATATTGTGTTGGTATAAAGACAAATATATATTTTTATTTTGACTTTAAAAAGTGAATCATTTTCGTGGCCCCCTGATAGTATTATGAGTCTGAGGGCAATGTACTTAGTGTTCCAAACAGGCAAATCTCCTCAGAACAATGAGTGAGTTTGAGGAGTGCTGAGTATGGAGCAGTGGCAATTATGTGCTGTGAACTGAGGAACATGATTTATTCAGGTCTCTATATCTGAGATCCAAAATCTGTTCCAAAAGCAACAGGTCCTGAGGTAGGGCAGGGAATGCTGATGCCCCGGGATAGTACTGAGGCTTACAGGAGGAAGAAAGTTTGCCAACTAAACATCCTTTGAAAATGGTTCAGTTAAGTGAAGTGAGCAGATTTTTTTTAATCTTACTATCTGTCAGAACCTTTACTGCATAGTATAATATAAATTGTGTTGGAGAGCTGGCACGAGTAGGATTTCCCAAAGCAATTCAGCCATGGAATTTTTCTACTTTAATGACGCAGGCACTGGGCGCTAAGATTGGAGAACTCCCCAGGAAGCTTGGCCCAGGCCAGCCTTTGGCCCAGGTTCAGGCAGCTAAACTCAGAAGTTACAGAAGTCTGAGCCCAACCCTGGATCTTCCCAGACTGCCCCACCAAAGCTGTGTGGCCACTCAGTCTGCCAGGCAGTAAGGCCAAGGAAGGAGGATGCCATCTCTTAGGCCTCCAGGTTGCCAGGACAATCACTGGAAAGTCCTGTATCCATGTTAAAAACAAGGGCAAGTCTATGGGAGTAGCTTGATTTGGAACTTCTGAGTGCTGAGTCATGGAGCATGTGTTTTTCATTTGTACTTTTGCCCTGGGTCCCTCAAATGTTAGATACAGCCCTGGCCTGGCGGTTCTTCTGGGAAGAATGATCCTACTCTCTATATTGTATCATGCCAAAACTGCCATCACATAATCAAAATCACGATCCTCCAGACCCCCAAGATCTCCGCCCAAAGTCAGCTCTCAAGACACCCAGGCAGGACAGGCTTGGGTATCCTCTGCCTCACGGACCTGGGACATCACAGCAAGTGATACTACTTCCTCAGCCCAAAAAGTTCCTTCTCTTTTTCTCAGTCCACACCCCAAGTTTGAGAGAAACACATCCCCACTAAACACACATAGCCAGGTTGTAGTCCTGAATCTGATCTTTTAGAAACTCAAGGCCCGCAGCTTTGGGAGGATGACCAAGAAGGTGTGAGCAAAGAGAAAATGCCCACACTCAGCCATGCCACCACGAGACCTGCGGAAGGTGGCTTTTGTGATGAGGGCACTTCTGTATCCACACCTGGAAATACAGTATTACACCGAGGAGTGTACCTGTGTCTAACCCGACGACTTGAGGGAAGACTAGCTCCTCACCCTTACTCGTTAGGACTCCTTGTTGAAAAGAGATGATGTTACCTACACTGAGCTTGGAATAACTCAACCTGGAATTGGGTTCTTGGTTTTATGTTTTTTTGTTTTTGTTTTTGTTTTTGTTTTTACTGGATTTTATTTGAGACTGGATAGCTCATCCTTTGGGAAATCTATCAACATGAGATCATTGTGTGATTATCTCTGTTTATCCTATGGAGCCTGCAGGGCCAGCCGATTTTCTCTTCAGTATAGTCTTCCCTGTAGGGTATGAGCATTTCCTACTCTCTGCCATCCAGGCAAGATGTTGTCTACAGCAAGTAAGCCAAAGATAGGGCTGAAAACAGTTGGTACAAACCCTAAAGTGAGCTGCAGCCTAGTGACAGGAGAATGGGACGAAGTAAGGCTTGAATCTAGCATAAAATCTGAGTACTGACCCAGTTTCTCTCTGTAGTGTAAAATTACCAGTAGGAGAATTAAGAGAAAGATGTATAAGAAGGGTTCCCTTTGCCTGTGCACAGCGATGACAATAGCATTGGTTAGCAACAGAGAACAGCCTCAAACAGAGAAGTATCCTTAGGGATAGCCACACACACACACACACACACACACACACACACACACACACACACACACAAAACCCACAGCAAAAAAAGCCATGCAAGAAGACACATAAAGTACATCTTTGAGGTTGTTCAGAAATCACTACAGGATGGTCTGAGAGGGGCTAATTTCTGGTAACAATAATTGGAGTTGGAAGTTCTATATCAGTCTATTTTCTGTAGCAGATTGTCTGAGGCTGGTTTACGTATAAAGAATATAGGTTCAATTAGCTCACAATTTTTAACAGTAAAAGCCCGGGGTCAGACAACTCCATCTGTCTAGCCTCTGGTAAGGGCCTCATAGTAGATGGTGACATGGCTGTAGAGTATATAACAAGGAGAGATCAGATGGTAAGACAGGATGCCAACAAGTAACTTGGGAGTCAGACTCACTCTTTTGTAACAACTCACTCTCAAGAGAACTCAGCAGGGTCCCAGAACAACTACCAGAATCTCTTCTGAGGGTAGGACACCCAAAGGACTGGATTCTTGACTTCCCACTCAGCCTTACCTCTTAAAAGTTCCACCACCTTAATAGCACTGCTCTGGGGACCGATCTTCTAGGACCGATCTTGAGGGACAAGCCCTATCCAATCTACAACAGGCAGGATGCATCAAGACATCAACTCAAATAATTGAAAAAGAGATACATTGTTAGATACAATCTTGAGAAAGTTAACTTTAGAAATTCAACTTCAAAAAAAAAAATCACTGTAAATTCCATACAATCATTTTTCACCTCAAGTTCATTCAGGGTAATTCTCAAATGAATGGGCACTTTTAAAAATTTGGTTTCTATATTTGAAAAATGGGACAAATTTGTATTCCCAAAAGGCAATGTGACTTGGAGCCATAAATAGGAGATGATCCTTTCAACAGATACCTTCCAGAACCTCATTCTCCTAAGGCACTAAAATTATCACATGAGGCTGTCCAGTACTTGGTTGATGATCTGTGCTCATAAGGGTCCTTCAAGGGCATTCAGGCCAACTGTTAAAGACAGAGTCATGAATCATATATCCACACAGAAAACAGGGCAAGGGTTAATTATATGAGTTAATAAAAGTGACAAATTGCCAGCTATTAGACATAAGAATTTATTTTTGTACTAGGTGCAGTTTGAGACGCAGCTGTAGCCTTTAAAAATTTTTCATTTTGAGACAGAGTCTCAGTGTAATTTGTTAAATTGCATTGGCTACAAACTAGAGTTAATATATTCACGCCAAAGCCACCCATGTGTTAACACCATGGATAAAAAAAAATCCAATTTTAAAGGAAATATTTCCATAACGTGCAATCAAGAAGGACTTAATGCTCAAAGCCAGCTCTGGTATAGGACAAGGCCCAGGGACAAACACACCACACACAGGATTGGTTGGGGGTCCTCAACATGTCTCTGGAGTTCAGAATAAACATTAAGTTTCTTTCTACCTCCAAGCTTCTAGTTATACTGAATGCAGAATTGATTCCATACTTGAGAACCAAAGAAACCAACCTAGAAGTTGTCAGAGGCTCTTAATTAAACAAGGCTTGTGATCAATAGTTCCAAGTCCTGGTCTTAATCCAAGATTATTAGACAGACTGATGCCCCATTCCTAGTTCTGATAATTCTGATTCCATAGTTCTACAGTGGCACTAGTCAGTCATGCAACATAACATTCCACTTCTGGTCTCCAAAGGAATTGTGTCCACCTCCTTATGCAAAATGCATTTAGCTCTTCTCTAAGAGTTGCCAAAGTCTTAAGAGCTTCAGCACTGCTAAAAAGTCCAGGTCCGATGTCTCCTCCAAGAATCAAGGCAAACTCTTAGCTTTGAGCTCCTATGAAAAATCAAAGAAAAGTTAAACACTTCCAACACAAAATGGCACAGAGTAAACATTCCCATTCCAAAAGGGAGAAATAGGAGGAATAGAAAGCAATAGAACAAAAGCTAGATCTAAATCCAACTGGGCAAGGGTTAAATCCTGTTGTTCCATTAAATTCTGTTTTCTGTGTCCAGCAACCCATGTAAGCTGTTGTGAGATGTGGCAGGACAGCCACTACAGTAGCATCGGCTCTTGCTGCAACCTCCATAGCTTCTCCTTTGGGCTGGCTCTGTTCATAGCTTGTGGCTTTCCTCTGCAAGTAGTCCAAGTCTCTGGCATCTCCAAATTTCTGGGGTCTCCACTGCACCTTAGACTTCTCTTTCACAACGTCATGTCCTGTCCTCCAAGGAGCACACTGCCTGGTCTCCAAGGCCTTCTTCTGAAATCATCTAGGTAGAAGCCTCCAAGACCCCATAGCTCTTGCATTCTGCGTGCCTATGAAACCAGCACCACATGGATGGCACCAAGTTCTGCCACTAGCTGGAGCAGTGTCTGGTCCTCTTGGTCAATTGTTGTCAAGGCCTCTGAGTTTTCTGAGGGCTGAAATCTGGATTTTTACTTTGCTTTGTTTCCCTATAGGATGCCCTAGGAGTCTCTTTTCAAAGAAAAGACCTTTGCCTTTCCACCCCTTAATTAGTAAAGAGATGGTGCAGTATTGTTGATTCCTCAGACACCCACAACGCTTCTTTTTTATAGACCTAATTCCAAGTACCTGGCTTCTTTTTAAAGCTAATCTCTTTCACAACCACATGCTTTTCTTCTGCACTGCAAACTTTTATATCCATTTTCTCTGCCATGTTCTCCTGTTTCTTATTGTAGAGTTGGTTAAAAGCTGCGCAGAGTATCTATGTGATAGCCTGAACATCAGGCTGCCTTGAGATTTTTTTCAACCATATTAAGTAACCCACTGCCCTTACTCTCAGTTTCAGGCAAAGTCTCAGGACATGGGCAAAATGCCAACAGACTTTTTACCAGAGCATACTATGCATGGTTTTCAGATCAATGGCTGATAAAGTCCTATTTCCCATCTAAAACATCCTAGTGCAGCCTTTCCAATCTGCAGCTCTTTCAGCATCCTGGTATTCTGAGCTCTGATCAGAATCTCCCATCAAGCTCAATTTACAGCACTCGAAGCCTTCTCTAGCTGGCAACTTCAAACCTTTACAAACTCCTCCTGCAGACCAGTTCCAAAGGCTTCTAAACCACAGTGTCAGTTAGAGTTACAACAACAGCCCCACTTTTCTGGTACCAATTTCTATCTTTTTTCATTGCTGTTACAGAGTACCTGACATCCACAACAAGAGAGGAAAGATTTATTTAGTTCACAATCAGAAGGTGTCAGTGCATGCAGGGGTAGCTGGGAATGGCCGAAGCACACATTGGCAGCCCAGTTGATGGAAGCTACCCATGGCACGGCACATAGGAAGCCAAATCTGGCAGGAGAGGCAAGACCAGCATATACCCTTCCAGGTCACGTCCCAGTGATCTGCCCCTTCTGAGTCAAGCCCCAATGTTCCTCTCCTTCTGGCTAAGCCCCAGTGATCCACCCCTTCCAGGTCACATGGCCTGTAATGCGCCACACACCTATGATCCACCCCACACCTATATTCTACCACACATCCATAATCCACTACACACTTGTAATCCACCACACACTCATACTCCACCACATTACTATAGTCCATCACATGCCCATAATCCACAACCTCCAAATACACGAGGCATTTGGGGGACATTCCATATCAAAGCTCTAACACTGAATCCAACTGTTATGTGATATGTCAGTCACATAAAGCTTTATTTATACATTTACAAATATGGCAGCTGGCTGTTTTCAATTTTTGGAAAAAAAAAGTTCACATAAATGGAGCTATATATTGCTGAACTTGAAATCCAGCATCTTCAGCATTTGCTAAAAGCAGGCAAAAATTTAAAAAACAAGAGAGGAAGAAAGTACTTTGAGGCACCTACTGTATATAGATCCTGTATCTCAATTGATCCTCCCAGAATCTCTGACAGGTGGGAGTTTTTGGCTCACTCTACAGATAAGGAAGGTGAATTTGGGGTTGGGGCATAGCTCAGCAGTCAGGGCACTTGGCTAGCAAGCACAAACCCCTGAGTTTGATTCACCAGTACCACATAAGTGAGCCATGGTGGTGCCTACCTGTAATCCTAGCACTCAGGAATCTGTGGCAGGAGGATTGCCAAGAGTTTGAGGCCAGCCTTGGCTACATAGTGAGCTCAAGACTAGCCTGGACTTCAGAGTGAGACTCTGTGCCAGAAAAGTAAAAATAAATAAATAGCTTTTTTTAAAAAGAGAGCTATAAAGTTAGGCATATGGCAGAAGAGCCACAAACTGTTCTACTAATATTATAAAGCAAGTTAAAATAAAACTGAAGGGAGACTTCTTGTCAAGATGGTGGCTGAGTAACACAGCCACACAATGTCTCCTCAGGAACTCACTTAAAAAGTTGAGATCATAAATAAAAACTGCCTGTTCAACTTAGCTAGGAGAAGAAGGAGCGCCCCAACAAATTGATTGGAAGATAAGAAATCCCAAAGATAAATTAAAAGCAGAGGAAAACAGCAGCCCAGAAAGTAGCCCCAAGCTGACTAAGAGTGGCCCTGAGCTGCCAGCATCTGCGGACAGAGGAAAGCCCAGAGCCTGGAACCTCTGACTAAGGTAAGCGCGGATCCAGGAGAAGTAGGAATTGACAGCAGACGGTATTCCCAGGCTCCAAGCTCAAGGCTGTGGGTGGTGCATACTGCAAATGCACTGCAAGCTTCCCCTAGAAAAGGCCTCCTGGAGCCCGGGCAAGAAGCAGCACTCGGCAGCCGTAACAGGCAAGCAGGAGCCGTTTAAAAAAAAAAAAAAAAAAAAGACTGAACTGTTTAGCGTAAAAGAAGGCTCAGAAGAGCACAGCAAGGTTTCTGGGATCACTCTTAAACAGTGCCCAGGAAAAAACTGGCACAAGAGATAGTTCTGAAGAGGAGAGAAAGACTGCTGAGGCCCTGCGTGGCTCAGGTGTAGTAAGAGTACCTCTGAGCATGGAGAGCCCAACCCCCAGGGGAGGGAAGCGAGCACAGGCAGGAGAGCTTTGCTGGGGGAACTGGGTGTGATCGAAATACCTCAGAGGTCATCGTACTGCTAGGTCCCCCCTCACTGCCTACTTCCAACACAGAACTCTGAGGGATTTTGGCTCCCCTAAGAAACCTTCATACCCTCTCAAAGAAACCTCTTGACTAGATATTTAAAGAGAAGTCCCTCAGTAACAGAAACATGGGAAGAAGACAAAGCAAGAAGACACCACAGAGATGCCTGAGACCCCAGAAACTAAAGTCACAGGACCTGAAATAGTGGAACTCACAGGGAAGGAAGTCAAAAAGCAAATAAATGAGTCAAACAACCAGTTCAAACAAGATATTCTCAAAAGCATGCAAGCAATGATCAATGGGATTAAAGAGGAACTTACTAAGCAAATAGTGGCCCTAATGGAGACAAAGTTATCTGAGCATGTAGAAACCACAAATAAAAAGTTGGCTGAGGTAAATAAGTAAATGTAAGATATGACAGAATACTTTAATAGAGAAGTAGAAATTTTGAAAAAAAATCTAGCTGAAGTTCAGGATATGTAAAAATAAACAATAAAAAATTTCAAAAATTTTGAAACCAGAAGAAGTCAACTCAAACATTGTGAGGACAAAATTTCAGACTTTGAAAACAAGGCTGAGGAAACAAATGCCATAATTAGACATGACTTCAAAATTAGAAATGAGCGAAGTAGCTGGATACAACAGATGATGGATGACTCAAAGTGAACTAACTTCACAATTATGGCTATGGGAGAAATAAAACAGAAGACAGCACTGAAAGTATAAAGAATTTATTCACTGAAATCATCTAAGAAAATTTCCCAAATGTAGGGAAAAAATTAATTTTCAGGTACAAGAAACTAATGGAAGATCAAATAAACTCAACCAGCAACAAGACTCACCACAACATATCGTAATCAAAACCTCAGTAATACAACATAAAGACAGAATATTAAGAGCAACATGAGAAAAACAGACAGGATTTCACCAAGGCAAACCCATTCAAATTACCACAGATTTCTTAAGGGAAATCTTAAAAGCCAGGAGAGCCTGGAGCAAAATCTTTCAAGCCTTAAAAGATAGCAAGTGTCAACCTATGTTGTTGTTGTATCCAGCAAAATTATCCCTGACAATTGAAGGGGAAGTAAAAATTTTTCATGACCAAGAATCTCTAAAGAAATGCACAACCACTAGCCCAGCATTGTAGAAAATACTTGAAGGAATCTTTGAGAGAGATAAGCAGCACCAAAAAATATAAAGGAAAGAAAACATTTAAAGAGAAAATGTAACAAAAAATAGACATCAATCATTTGATTGGTATCCCACTAGAACAGTACCAGCTTTCTCATAAAATCTGTGAAACTTCTCTTCATAATTATTATTTTTGTTAGTATATTATTTTTGTAAAACATAGTAATTATATTCAACATGGGGAATTAGTATAAAATTTTAATCTGTGAAACATTTTTGGTGTGTATGATATATATAAATATTTAGCTGGGGATGGAATGGCAGAAGGAGTGGTTTTGATTTGAAATGTTATTTGTTCTAAAAAAGTAAGAGTTGGTAAATAAGTGGTTCTTGGGTCTATTCCCTGAAACTGTCATTGAGTGGTAATGATAAAAGATCACATAGTCTTGATCCATTGGCTAAGAATTCAAGTTGGCTATTAGTTCAACCTGTGACTCTTGATTTTATGTCTAAATTTCATACTCTGTAATTAAATTTATAATAATGACTTTATTTGGTTTTTTCCATCTCTTCTTTGGAAAAAAACTCTTTTAAAAATTTTGAAATAACTATGTATACCATTATGTTTATTGCTTTATACATAATATACTTTTGAGATATGGACATATATTCATTTAATGTGTTGATTCATTTATTTGGTCTTTGATGTAAGTTTAGACTAAGAAATGTGATTGATGTGATGATAACCTAAATGTCTTTTGTATAGCAGTACAATTGATAATAGCAAAATCTTGGAAGAAACTAATATGCCCATGTACAGTTGACTGAACAAAGAAGATGTGGTATATATATATATAGTAGAGTACTACTCTGCCATTAACAATGACGATTTGAGTAATTTTTATGGAAATAGGTGCACCTTGAGACCATGATGTTCAGAGAAATGAATCAGACCCAGAAAGTTCAATATTATATGGTTTCTCTAATATCAGAAAACCAAACCATCAAAATTGTAAGAGACATGGAAAAAAGTAAGAATATGGGCTTTATGGAGAAACAAAAGGAAAGGGGGGTGAGACGGTGGGAAAGAAAAAGGGAAATGGAAAGTTTAAAAATGGGGGTGATAGTGAAAGTTAGGGGGAAGAGACCTGCAATGGTTTGGGTCTGGTGTGTCCCCCAAAAGCCTCACGTTCCTATGGATACTGTGTAGGGTTGGAAGGTGGGGCCTGGCTGGAAGGAGTGGTTGCTTGGGGCTTGACCTGGAGAGGCATGAGTTTGTTCCCCCCTTCCTCCCAGTCTATCTGTTCCACCCTGCCGTAAGGATGTCTGTCTCCAGGGCAATTCTAGCTCTAACTGCAGCCAGTCCCACTATGTGATTCCACCATTTTCCAGCTGCCCACCCATGAACAAACTGAGATCTTCTGAAACTGTAAGCTACAATAAATCTTTCCTCCTTAAGTTGTGGATGTCATGTATCGAGTTACAGCGATGAAAAAGTAACTAAGAGGGGGTTGTTGGATGGTCAAAAAGGGGGAGAGAAAGGGACTGTAATTTTGACATAATATATATGTGCACAAAACACTCAGTTCAATGTAAACATTATGTATTGCATATCTGTGTCTATATAAATAAAATGGGGAATAAAAAATAAAATAAAAACAGCATAAATAAATAAATCTGAAGCCCAGGAAGGGTCAGACACTGAGTGAGGGGAGGCAAGGCCAGACTGAAGCCCCCGGCTCTCTCAGTGCCTCTTCCAGCAACGGCCTTCACGTTGTCAGGGCCCATGCTTCGGCTCCACTGTGCCTCTCCAACATCACTCAAGTTAAGTTTCTCTTGGGCAGCCAGAGCCAAACCATACAGTGCTCTCTAGTGAATGCTCCTTCCAAAACTCATGTTAAAATTTAACTGCCATTGTGACAGATTATGAGTAGAGTCCTTGGAGTCGAAAGTGTATCTCAGCGGTAGAATACATGCTTAGCATGCACAAAGCCCCCCTTAATCTTGGGCCAGCAATCCCACTTTCGAGAATTTTGGCCTCACTACTTCCCAACTTTGTGAACTCATACATACCTACACATATGCAAAATTTTATGTGTACAAATATATTCATATAAGTAAAGGTTGGAAAGAATCCTAACATCTATTTTAAGGAGATCTGGTTAAATAAACTATTGTGCATACGCACAGTGGGAATCCACAAAGCTAAGACAAAAAGAGTAAGAATGTTATTTATATAGTTACATTAAAAGATTTGTAAGCTAAAGAGAAAAGGGTAAAAGAGACAGAAGGATAGAGTGGGAAAAGGGAGGAAAGAAGGAGAGGATGAAAGAAAGGCCAGAAGGAAGGAAGGAATAGAAATTATCTTTGGGAGTAGAAGGAGGGTACAGGCAGGAATGTGGTGGACAGGACCAGAGATGGGACCAGACATTTTAGTGTACACCTTTATATATAGTTTTGATTTATGAGCCAGATTCATATGAATCTACCCCCAAAAAATGAAAGTTTAAATTCAGATTTTCTTTAAAGAGAGAAAGAGCAGTAAGAATTTGAAGAAGTACTAGCCCACCTGCACCAGAGGTGGCCTAGGCAAGATCCAGCTTTCTACCTCATACCCCACTGAATGCAGAGAAAGCAGGGGACCAAATCCCATACAGCAGGGGGAGAGAGAAGCTCAGAGACCAGCCCACATGGGTGCAGGTTCAGCTTTACATGACGCACTGGGCAACCTTGGGTGAGCTACCTGAGTCTTCAACGCCTTGGTTTTCTTATGCAAAATGGGCCAGGATGATACCTTACTGTTGTTAGGAGTATTCAGTTAATGGACACATCTAAAGTGCAAAGCATTAGTGTCCAGCATATGGTAAAGGTCTACTAGCCTATTTATTTATTTACTCATTATTCTATGGGACCCTCTGCTCAGGGAGAGGTCCTCAGTAAGACACCCTGGATTTGATTTTAACTAGGAATGAGAAAGTCTCAAATCTCCCAATGAGACTCAGAAAAGCATGATTCCCTTGCAGGCCTCTAAAGAGCGTCTAACACGTGTAATCAATCTACTTTTCATCCACATCAAATGTGGGCTTGAACTTGAGTTTCTGGGGCTGAAGATGTCCTCTGCCATCCTTTTCTATGAGGAGACCGCACTATTTAGATTTCCTACAGTAGTTTAGGATGGAGATAGGCCGCCTCTCACAAATTTCTTGTCATCTGTTTAAAGCAGAGTCCCACGATACCGGTTCACACACCAGCCCTGAGTTCCAGTTCCACCAAGAAAACCACTTAGCTGTGCACAACAGAGTATGGGTGCATGCGGTGGGGGCACCTGGTTCAGGATAGCTCTGCATATCATCCCCAGCTTTTCTGGAAAAAGAACAAGAGAATTCTCTCAAGCCTCCCGGAAGAGTTTTTTGTACTCATCTCGTTTCGAGAATGCAAGCAGCTCCAAGTGGGATCTTACTTAGGTCCCTCGTTTGCTCTATCCGTGTTTAAGTTCCTTCCAGGAAATGCAGGCAGGAACAGACCCCTGGGCGGTCATGAGACAAGGTTGTAAGCCCTTTCCCCTAAAGAACTTCGACGCACTGCTCAGCACTCCATATGAGGTTTTGTAGGCTATTCATCTGTATATTTGAAAATATTTTGTCTTTATGAAATTATAATGTATAGTACCACCATTTTTTTCATTTCTGAAGCTCTTATTCTGGGACTGCAGACCTTACATGAATGATTTTCAGACCTTTTGTGACTGTAAACTTTAACCTATTTACTTTTTATTCCGATACACACCCACTTAATCTTGCAGATACCTGTTTACTCTAGAATCAGTCTACAATAAAGCCTACCATTCCAACAGGTCAGAAAATTGTCAGAGGTTCTAAAGGTCAAAAGCTTCCTGTGTTTCTGAGTTTTACTAAAAACACAGAGAGAAAGAAATAGAGAAACAGAAAAAAGGTTTGTGATCTTCAGTACAAATTCAAAATTGAAAAATAACATGACACATTTAAAAACAAAATGTAATGATAATTGAGCTGTGATATTTCTTTAACTAAAGACCTGGGTTAGTTACAAAGTTCTATTCACCTCCTATTCTGTTAGTGACAAAGATAAACTGCAGTCCTAAATCATGACATGTCAGATTTGTTAGAAGGACAATCTATTGTATTTATAAATTTTTAAGGAAAAATGAATTCTAGTTATTAAAGCTACTAATTCTGCTTGCCAGAAAATTCTAGGTCTAGGATTTTCTTCAGTTATCTATTATTTTATTTATTTATTTATTTACTTTTGAGACAGTGTCTCATTCTGTAGTCCAGGCTGATGCTGAACTCATTATGTAGCCCAGGCTGGCCTAGAACTCAGAGCAATCCTCCTGCCTCAGCCTTCCAAGTGCTGGGATTACAGACATGCACCAAGGTGCCTGGCTTATGTGGTGTTGCATTATTGACTGTAGGGATTTGTACTTGCTAGGTGAGCTCTCTTGACTTTTGTGCTATTCCTCCTGTCCTTTTTACTTGATTATACTTAAACATTTCATTTTTTTTAGTGGGACTCTAACCCAAAAGCAAACTGTTCTCCTGAAAATAAACGGAGAAATAAAATGTCGTACATCCTAACAGGGCGTAGTCAACACAAAAATAATGAGTTACCCAAAAAGTCATTCTGAAAAGCTCTCATGCTTCATGGTTGCAACTATATGGCATTCTGGAAAAGGCAATCATGGTGATGATGAAAGGTCAGTGTTTGCTTGAGTTGCAGTGGGTAGAAGAATGCATAGAAAGGGCATAAATACTGTCATTGTAGGTTTGTCCACACCCTTCGGAGACACTATACCAAGACTGGGTTTATTCTAGGGGAAATGATGGCCTGTGCTGACGTGCCAATGTAGTTCATCAGTCATAACGAGAGTACCTCTCCCCTGCTGGTGATGCTGCTGATGGGGAGCTTATGCATGTGCTGAGGTGAGGAGCCCATGGAGTATCTCTGCTTTCTGCTCAATTTATCTAAAACTGCTCTAAAAAACCAGCCTATTAAGAGCTAAAAAGTGGGAGGGAAATTCACCTAGAGAACATTGAAAAACTTCAAGGGTGAATTTTGGGGAGTGGGTGGTGTGTGAATAGAAATAATGCAAAACCTCTGCAAAGATGGCAGCCTAGAAAGAAGTTTTAGAAGACTGGGAAGGAGCGTGATCAGAACTGAATGACTAAAAGAACATTTTTCAATTCTCTCCAAATATAATCTATTTGAGTAATCCCTGTATAAAAAACCACAAGTACTCTTGAGACTAGAAAAAATTAACTAAAATAACTTTCATCTTCTGCAAGAACTAGAAACTACAGGTATAAGGCAGCTGTGTGAAATGAACATCAGTATGCAAAGTAAGATTTTGGGGTTTTTATCTTCAAGGCTTTGTCCCAGTAGGTGGATCTTGGTGGTATAATTTGGACTGGAGATTCCAGTCAGATCATAAAGCTTGATTATTTTATATTTATTGTTAGTTACTCCAACAATAAAGACTTATGAGTCATAAATTCAACATACAAGACAAGAAAGCCTTTTGAATATTTGTTCAAAAAATCAACTCATTCAAATACGCTGTAGATGCTCAGGAAAGAGCAAAGCCTTTATTTACTGTAGATAATTGAAAAATATTCTATGGCATCATTGAAGCAGACTGACTAGATCAAAAGGTCCTTCCAGCATTGACACACTCAGCAAATCATGTAGGAACCTGCCTCTGTCAAGACGTTGGACCTTCTCCATATTGATAGGTAGGTGAATAGGTGAAGATAGATAGACAGTGCCTGGACTGGGTGTTACAGCAGCACGGGGGCAGAGGTGGAATCAAGGTCCTGGTCAAGGTTCAGACCCCTCTGGACACCATAAAGGAGAAGGAGCTGAACCAGCCTATGCTCCCCAATCCCTTTTTCTGTTTCCCTTAGGTGCTCTAAGGTAATTACTAGGCTCCTGTCACTCTACAACCTCCATCACAGGAGACCACCTCCCTGGCAAAAACTGCCATGCAGGTAGCTGAGCAGATAAAAGTTTTATGCAGGGCTCTGGTCCTTCACCTCCTGGGGACACCCACTCAAGAGCCCTTCTTGGCCTCTCCTTGAGAACTTTACTTTCTCAATAAACCTCTCCTTGCTTTGAATCTTCTCTGAACTGCAGATAATTACTCTTAATCCTATTGAGAGGTCCCGAACCCAGGCATCAGGCAACACCAGAGGTAACAATACATTGCATACTTTTGTTCACTTCACACCATGTTAAATAAAGTTAAATTTGTGCAGAGCACTAAACCCTTAGGACAGGAAGCAGGGTCGTGGATTTGTGGAAGGGGAGATGGGTCATGGGAGGGGGTAGGAAGATGGGAAAGGAAAGTGAATGTAAAGTCGATATGATATGTATGTGCACCAATTCCTCAAGTGTAAAGTAACTATTGTATATCACAAATACAAAATAATAAAAATAATAATTCTTAGGAAGAAGGGGGACGAGTGCTATGGGGCAACGGGGAAGCAGTTACTCTTTTCCCTGGGATAAAATGAAGGGCTTTCAGCATCTAGCACCATCTAGATCAGGGGTCGACACAGCTGTTGACCTGCCAGGAGGCAGAGCTTCACCATTCATTCCCCTCCTGCTGGTGCTTGGCAGTTCAAAGCCATCCTCCAACAATCTGTGGCATAGTGAGTAACCCCCACCACTACCCGTTCCGCCACCTCCTCACCCCCATGCACATTCCTTGGGAGAGTGGTCTTCAACTAAACTAATCCCTGATGTCCAAAATATTGGGGACCACTGGTCTAAACCATTCCAGAGGGCCTGCCAATCCCTCTGGCCACTGCTGAAATATTCAGTGTCAAATATCCATGGAGCTGGGAGTGGTGACACACACCGGTAATCTCAGCACTTTGGAGGCCAAAGCAGGAGGATCACAAGTTAGAGGTTAATCTGAGTTACATGGCAAGTTTGAGGCCACACTGGACTACATAGTAAGACCCCTTCTATTAAAAAAAAAAAAAAAGTTTCCATGGCCCCTTGAAGGCCATGGCCCTGGCTCCAGATCCATCGAAGGGTGAGTTTAAAGGGTTGGTGAACCTGCTCCTTTAGGGCACCATGTTGGTTTTTTTTTTTTTTTTTTTTTTTGCCATGAGGTCCTCTGCTTCCTTCTCTGCCCTCTGAAAAGCTTTCAAAACCTTTCCACCATGGCAGACCAACTTTTTTTTTGGCTGGGGCTTTGTTCCTCAAAAAAGCACTCTGTGAGGCAGGTCACAGATTCCTGTTTCATGCTTTCTTCCTGTAGCTCTGCTTGAGAACACGTGAACCATCCTGGAAGCAAGGACATCCTCGTTGGCTGTCTTGGAACAGGGAAAGAATACTGCATATTTGTTCAGACCACCAAAAGAGTACAACATATAAATTAATATCTCCATATGGTTTTCTGACACAAATGTGAAGGTGAGAAAGATAGTCTCTGTCTTCCTTGGGATGCACCATATAATAGAATAGAAGTTAATAACGAGATCATGAAAACACATTATATGGAAAGGACCCCAGGCCCGGAGACTAGAGAGAAGAGGGCAAGTTTCCCTGGAGCACGCGGTATGGGCAGTTCAAGAGCATTCTCCATCTATATAGCCAGCATTGGACCAAGCTATTATTCATGTAGAAGCATAGACTTAGCACTGGTTGGAGCCGGGACCGTCCCACTCCTGAGCCAATGCCCTAAATTCCTAGGCTCTATGGGTATCTCCAACGAGACCTGCAAGGCATGAATGTGCCGTAGAAGTGTGGGTGTCAGAGGGACACAGCGTGAGGTGCCTGGGCATACTGTGAAGACAGAATTTGAGGTTGAACTACCTGGAGCAATTACAGCTAAGGCCCCTGCTGCCCTCCCCATGTTAGCAGTCAAGATACTGACATGTTTCCCTAAGGCTGAGGAGTGACTCAGACAAAGAGGGTTGGCTGGCTAACACAAAAATTTGAGAAAATTCCTCTCTAAAAGAAAGCCTTCTTCAACCTTGAATCAATTAAACTTTGTTTCATGAGCCTCTCTTCTAATATGGAATTATTCCCTGGAAGAAGCGAACTCTATGGCTTGCATTTACAACCTGCTATAATTTTCATCAGAAAATCAAACTGCTTTTCTCCTAGGCAGGTGGGAAGGCTGCTCTACAAAGAGGCTGGGACAGACACCAGGATGGGCAGGTGACAACCTACAGGAAGGATGAAGCCAGAGAATCTGCCACAAATATGACTGGATCTGTTTGACCACATATCCTCCCGGCTACACCAGGGAATTGTGGTTTTTTTGCATGCTACACGCTGTGGAAAACAGCCCTGGCATATTAAAGTAGTAAATTTGCTTCAGGGATGCGTACTGTCAGCATTTGTGAGTGAAATAAAGGAGAAGCCATCGCCAGGAAGGCCGGAGGCACGAGTGAATCAATGTACACTCATCTTGGTATTTCAGATTTGAGCCAAAATTATGACCTTTGGGGCTGGCTTTGCCTCTTTCTGAGTCTTGGAATCTCAACATCAAATCCAGATGAAACGCAAGCAGCCAGATGTCAGGCCTGATGGCCCAGAAGCTCACGCTCAGCGCTGGCCACCGCCTGGGTGCCAGCTCATCAGGGACAACAGGCCCTGCGCTCCATCTCTGCGTGACACCTGGATTAGACCC
>PVKB01003064.1:0-197948 GCA_004027205.1 Ctenodactylus gundi | reverse complement strand
GGGAGGCCCTGTTAGGGAGCAGGGGTGCGTTGGTCGCGATGAGCCCTCCTAGAGGCTGCATGCGTTTTGTTAGTTCTATCCCCGCAGGAACTGTCACCGCTGACCCCACTCTGCTTAAATGGGCCCCTGATTAGAGTTTTTAGAAAAACTCAATTAATTCGAAATATGTGTATCTATAGGGATTACTGGGCTAGTGTACAGCATCAGAAGCCCGCAGTCATCGAGGTCACGGGAGGTCAGAAGGAAGAGTCCAATGTGGCCATCTGCCGTGGGACCCAGCAGCTGCCCAGAAAAAAGGGGTAAGCCAGAGAACAGGGGACCGGTCGCGGATGGCAGGCCTGCGCTGGGCGGCGCTGGGACCCTTCACGTCCGGAGGCGGGGGCGGGGCCCAGGGCTTCCCCGCTCTTCCTTCTCCTTCTAGCCACCCATCTGCTGGCTGTGAGGCGTGTCCTTTCCTTTAGTTGGCTGCCTTATATGTCTGTCATCCAAAGACGCACCCAAGCCCTGCCACCAGTCAGCTGGGGTTGCCTAATATATTTCAAACTGCCAGAGCCTCCTGAGAGTCACGCCCCCTCCCTGCCCCGCTGCCCAGGTGTGTGCCCCTCTCTCTTGTCACGTGTCCATCTGTGTGTCCCCGTTGCCGGGCACGGCTGCTTCTCATGTCGTACCATAGAGAGTAAGAACAGGAGCTGAGGAGTCAGGCCCCACACCTGAATCCCTGGTCGGCCACTTCCCAGCTATGACCTTAGCCATGACGCCTATCTTACCTGTAAAGTTGGGATAATAGCATGTGGTTCCAGGGTTGTTTAAAAGGCCCTGCAACTATTTTATAAGAAAAGGGTAAGTAACACAGGCATGGTGGCGCACACCTGTAATCCCAGTACTCGGGAGGCTGAGACAGGAGGATTGCTGTGAGTGCAAGGCCAGCCTGGGTTCCATAGTGAGTTCAGGACCAGCCCAAACTGCAGAGCAAGACTCTGTCTCAAAATAAAATAAAATAAAATAAAATAAAGAGGATGAAGAAGGAAGGAAGGAAGGAAGAAGAAAAAGATAGTATGCCTTTTGCATAAAATATCATGCATGATTCATTTATTATTTGGTGTTCTATCAAAGTCATTAATCAGCATTATCTTTAACGGGTTCATACAATTATTGGAACAGGTCAGTTTCTACGCTCAAAAAACTTGCATCAAGGGGGAGAAAGTTAAGTATCATATGGTTTCTCTAATATGAGAAAACCAAGCCATAAAAATTTCAAAAAGAGATAGAGAAGGAAGTAAGAAGATGGACTTTGTGGAGAGGTAAAGGCAAGGAGGGAGGTGTGAGCGTGGGAGGGAGGACAGGGAGGGTGATATGTAAATTTTAAAAAAGTAATATTGAAAAAAAGGGTGAGTGACAGCAATTGACACCAATGGTCATCATGGGGCAATGACAGCTCAGGGCCAGCACCTGGTTCTGGCATTTTATCTCACATTTTAGTTCTGTACTTCCTGGCCCTGTGACTATTATTAACATTATTTCTAGGACTGTTGTGAAATTCAGTTCAATTCAGTTCCCCCTTGCTGTGCATGTGAGATTGTTTTCTGTTTTGTTTCTTTTTTTAATCTATCTTTCTTTCTTTCTTTCTTTCTTTCTTTCTTTCTTTCTTTTTTTTTTTTTTTTTTTTTGAGATAGTGTTTCACTCAGAAGCCCAGGCTGGTCCTGAACTCAATATGTAGTTCATGCTGGCCTTGAACTTAATGGCAATCTTCTTGTCGCAGACTCCGGAGTGCTGGGATTACAGGTGTGAGCCAGAACTCCTGGCTTGGATGTGGTTTTGGTGACCCAAAGGTTTGTGTGAGAGTAGTTTGGTTCTCAGAGTAGATATGTCAGGAGGTCAGACTATCATAATTTAGGTTAGTTAATGGGGGCATTGCTCTTACAAGGAATTAAAGTAGCTCTTATGGGACATTGGGCAGTTCTCACAAGAGTGAGGTTTTTATAAACTAACAAGCCAGAATTCTGAGTCCTCTTCTAGCTTCCGGTCTCATCACTGTGATACCATCTGCCATCAAGCTCTTGCCAGAGGCCAGATCAATGGAGATACCCAATCTTGGATTTTCAGTCTACACAATTGTGAGCTATTAATAAATAAGACTCTTTTCTTTGTATATTACCCAGCTTCCAGTATTTTGTTACAGCAACAGAAAATAGACTAATATAAGTGCCTAGAATATAGTATCTAAGTTATGAAGTGTGTGTGTGTGTGTGTGTGTGTGTGTGTGTGAATACATGCACACACACAGCTGCGACAGGTATCCACTGCAGAATGGTATGGGAGCATAGAAAGCAGGAAACTGAACTTGAGTCTGGGATGGCTTTTAAGAGAAGGTGGCTTCAGTGCTAAGTCTTTAGGAATGGGTGACAGGAGGGCAGAGAGACAAAGAAAGTTGTCAACCTTCAGGCTGAGCCACAGCCCTTACAAGCCAGTCACTCCATGGGTCAGCAGAAGAACCTAAGATAGATATGTTGAAGAGGTAAGCAACAGCTAAATTATGCAGGAATCTGCTAACGAATTTGCAAGTTGCCTGAATGAAGACTTAAAGTTGGAGTTTGCCTGAATACTTTGACACTTTCTAAACTAGTCACATTTTCATTAGCTAGTAAATCAACTTGGCAGTCACTATCCTAAGACCCTGCTCAGTGCTGAAGCAAAGTCTAACAAAGGCTCTGTTCAGTGTTTCAGGCTTGAAAAGTTCAGAGTGTGTTATTTTCTTCTGGCTTTTTGGAAAGGAACAAATTTTTGGTAGGAAGATCCCAGTCTCTTCTCCTTTATCTTGAATACATGGACACATTAGATTTGTTCTAAAAAATACCAATGGAAGAACTCATGATCTATGCACAGTAAAGATGTAACTTCTAGTTATTTATGTTAATTTGCTGGAACATTCTGGTAGAAAGGCAGGAGGAGGTGGATAGGGCATGGAGTGTATTGTAGTAAGATCCTGAAGGGCAAATGGCACTTGGGGTGTTCACTAGAAGTCAAACACCAGTGTAAACGAAGACTGTCCATTTATATCACAAAACCAACTAGAAAGCAGGTCTCCTCAGACCACACAATGGCAGAAACTTATTTTTCACTTCTGGTAACACATTGCAAAATTAGCAGAATTGTATAGAGAGAAAATGAGTAAAAAGAGACTAAAACATACTGTTGGGTGAGACAACCTACTGAATCACATGGTCTGGGAGAGGGGTCTGTCTACCCGTGTCCCCAACTTTTTCGACACCATGACATCAAGCACTGTTTTCACTGAATACCATTCTCCTAAGGACACGGGAGCTCCACATCCTGTCAGATCAATAATGGCATCAAAACCTAATAGGAAGGAACACTCAAACAGTGGTTCAGCCCTTTCAAGGCCACAAACCTGCACATGTTCACAGCTCCAGGGATGAGACAGGGACCCTACAAAACAGGTCTTTTGCTGTTTTACTTTGTTTTCCATACTGGGAATTGAACCCAGGGACTTGTGCATACTAGGCAAGCCTCTATCATTGAACGACTCTCCCAATCTATTTTTCTTAAATTTTTTTGACAGGTAAGATGCCAAGGCTACTCTCAAATTTGCAATCTTCCCCCTCAGAGACCCATGTAGTTAGTATTATGGGAAGGAGGCTGCTGTGATTGGTGCAGAACAATAGTATACTTACAGTCTTTCAACACAGGTCCATTTTACTCATTAGTATATTCAACAAATATTTACTGAGCCCTTTCTCTACCTGAGATGCTAAGGATGAAATGGTGAATGAAGCACGCCTGTTGGGGCCCTCAGGGATCCAGAGCCTCAGCATTGTTGACCATTTGGAATTCCAGATGTTAGCAATCTAAGTCACGCGTTGATTTGACCTTTTGCGAGTGTTGTTTTGACTGTTTGCGGTTTCAGGTGTTTTTTGTTTTCCATCAGGAGTGGAAACACGTGACTGTTGACTAGTGGGAAGGCAAAGAGGGTATAATAAGGGAAGATGTAAACAATAAAGCGTCTTTTGCAGCGTCCCTTACAAGAGTCCAGTTTTCTTCAATCCGCACTCCCCCTCTCGTGTTCTCGTTGACTGACCGAGCGGGCTCGGTCACACGCCATCTTGTTCGGTACTTCATGAAGATTCCGCAGCGCTAGGATAGGGCACAAAGGCTTTACATGGACATAGGTGACCAACTAGGCTTGTCTACTCACTGCACAGAAGGCCAATGACTCAGACAAGTTGGGACAAGGAAAAAAAGATTTATTTGGAAAGCCAGCAAACCAAAGAAGATGCTGTCACCAACAAAGACCACTGTAACTCAACCACGTTTCAAGCCCTCTTGTACCTAGTTAAGGAAGAAGAGGGGTTCAGGTGAAAAAAGAAATGATGACGGGAGGCTTTTAGCTACAGCGTGGTGATCTGGAACAAGTCGCTGTAAAACCTGGTGTCCGGTTGTCTGTTGATCACAATAGCCCTGTGAATCTTGCAAATACCTGAGTTATTCTTGTCTTCATGTCTCCATCACTGAAGAAGGGAAGGGGGAGCTTAGACAAATTCAAGGCTAACCAATCTTGCCTTACCAGCTGCAGACAAATGTTCCTGAAATGATTAACACGTCCAAGTGTAGACTGGAGCAAACATCTGACCAGAAGTTAAAAAGTACAGCTTGTTCCACTGTATGACATCCAAAATTAGTGATTTCTGACTATAAACTAAAAGCAAGGGAAACCGCAGGGTTTATTTAGGCTTTCTCTTAAATATAGAATAACAACTTTTAAAAACTGCTGTGAGAACAATAGCACCCTATGCTATAAAAGAGAAAAAAAAGGAAGCCTGCTTCAGACCCAGCTGGGGATCAGTCAGGGAAAGTCTTCCTTGAAACACAGTAGAAGGCCAGGCCAGGCAAACCGTAGAGGATCCAGGTGAGGGGAGCGCTCCATACCAGGCCTTAGAGAGAAGAGTTGTGTGAGCAGGAGAAACAGGAAGGAGCGCAGGATGGAGGGGAAGTATGGGACTGGGGACAGAGGCGCGGGACCAGTAGGGGCAGTAGGGGGAAGAGAGGGATGCAGAGGACCCTCAACTGCGGTTCATGCTCTCTCTGACTCACCTGTACTCCTCCAGAGTCTCTGTGCTGAGCCCAGGTTTGCCCCTGCGGGCCAGGGGTTGGAGGGCCAGGAGGCCAGCTGCCGGGCAGCCAGGCCGGCCTGGGCTGGAGTCCAGACTCCCTGTGTGGCCTTTCACAACCCAGTCGGCGGGTCTGTGAACTGAGCATAAATTCTTACCCTCGAGGACTACCAAAAAGACGCCAAGGCCAGGCCCAGCGGGGGTGTTCAGTAACTGGCTCTAGCTGCTGTCTTCAGGAAGGAAGTCATTTGCAAGAAGCTATCCGGGAGGCAGAATCTCTCCCGGGGTTAAGCCCGAGTCGGGGCTAGCTGGGCCGGGCAGGGGCGCGAGGCGGCCCACCAGGAGCTGGGTTTGGGCTTCCCGGTCCTCGGTAGTGCGGACCGAGAGCGCAGGAGGCAGGGACTTGAACGCCTAGGCGACGGGCCGCGAGGCGGGGCGGAGCAAGAGCCGGAAGTTGGGCGAGGGGGAGAGGGAAGCGGGGACCAGAAGGCGCCGGGCGAGGTGCGGGCCGGAGCTCGGGAGGCGGCGCGGTAAGTCGGCGGCGGCACGCACCGCAGACGGGGCGACCCCGGCCCTCCGCCGCGGGGCAGTGCCCGCAGCCCGGAGCTGCGCGGCTCGCCGGCGGGGTCCCGCCGCGCCCCGGACTGGCTGCGCCGGCTGCTCGCCGCGGCCCGGCGGGCGGCGACAGGCCTGAGGTTGCGCAGGGCACCGCCGGCCGGGCTGGTGGCGGAGCTCCCGCGTCTTGCCCGCATCGGAAGCGGCGGTGACCCTGCTTTTGTCCTGCCACCCCCCACCGCGCCCCACCCTCCTGCCAGTGCTCGCCTGCCCCCTTCCCCCTCCACGGGAGGAGCTGCGCCGGGAAGACCCTCAAAAGTGTGCCGCGGGTGGGAACTCAAGACAAAACGGGGCGCACAGGGGACCTCAGCATCGCAGCTGCGGTCGCGCCGCTTGCCGAGGCGGGAGCCTGACGCCTGAGCAAGCGGAAGTGATCGAATTTGGCCTTAGGTCAGCAAAGACTGCCCGGGGGTCCTGAGAGTATTAGGGGCGGGTTCGAGGCGCTCTGACAGCTGCCCAGGCTCCCGGGTGCGTTGGGCGCTGAGCTGGGGCCGCACGGCTCCATCCCTCCTCTTCACCCGCACCCTGTGCCTGTGCAACAGCCCCTGGGATTAAACCCAGCTGACGGCGAGGAAGCTGAGGCACAGGTGCGGCGGCACGCTGGCCTCGGGGCGCGGGGTCAGTGCGAGGGCAGTCAGGACGTGGAGTGCGTGCGTGCGTGTGTGGTGCTGGGGTGGAACCCAGGCCCCGGCGCCTGCTAGGCAAGTGCTGTGCCACTGAGCCACACGACCAGCATGCGGGCACAGGGCTTTCTGCCTCGAGGACCGGACACCGCGATCATTAGTCACCAGGAGGACCCCGTGGCACGTCCGTCTTGTAGCTTGGTAATTAATGCAGAAAGCAGAGCGTGCGTGATAAGACACTCATTTTGCAGAAGGCCAGTGAGAGTCGCGGCTGCGGAATGCAGCGGCCATTGTGGGAACGTGAGCAGGCTCCGAGGGCCCTTGTCTCAGTCACGCACAACCCAGGATCTGTGCTTCCTGAGCCCTGCAGTCGCCACAGATGACTCATTCTTCTCTTTGCTTCAGCTCTTTCCAGCCATTTCCCTGGCCTGCTTTTGTTTTGTTTTACGTCCCTTGTTGATGTTCCCTTGGCTTGGTGTTCACGTTCTCCAGTGCTCTTTGTAAACAGGTTCTGTGCTCTGAGCTCAGGGCTGTAATCTGTCTCCAACTTGTTTCTAATCTGGTGCTCTAGACCCAAATCTTCTAATACCCTAATCCCTACTGGCACCCAAATCTCACATCCCCAAATCCAAGTTTGTCATCCAGATTGTTCCCAGCAAGGTATTGTTTCCAGTCTGCAGCTGTTTGCCTGCACTGCTGCGTTATCTACCAAACCGGTCCTCCTGCTGCTGGAGTTCACACCCCCTCTAAACATCCTTGGGAGCGCAGGTGTCTCTTTTGGTGGTGTCTTCAGACTTGGCAGGCGTGTCTTCGTGTCCTTCTGGAGCACTGTGTGCACATCCATAAAGGAACCCTCCTCACGTTGTGTTAACTGTTGACTTAACTTCCCCTTGAGACTGAGCTCCCTTAGGTTAGCAGTGGTTTTATCTTATCCTTCTGTATATCCTCAGGCCTGCTACATAACATATCCTCCATAAGTAGTTAATGACCTTGTAACAAAATTTTTAGAGAACGGTTTATACATAGTAAAATATTGTACTAGGTAGAATATGATATTTTACTCTGTTCTAAGTCAGATCTGTCACCATTAGTAAGTTAAAGTGTGTGTGTGTGTGTGTGTGTGTGTGTGTGTGTGTGTGTGTGTGTGTGATGGGGAGACTTCAGATAGAGTTTATAGATGGCTGCAGATTAACACTAATGACAAAATGAACATAAGTTTTCCACATTAGTGCCAGGGATGATTTTGAGCTTCACATATAAACGTTCAGTCGTGGCATAGTGATTTTCTTGTACTTTCCATAGACATCAGGTCAAGAAGGAAGCAGGTACCAAACGAGAAGGAAGCACAGGCAGAGAGACCATGGCTTCAGTGTCCACCCATGGAGCCCAGGAGGAGCACGGACACCAGGACAAAGGTCCCCACTTGCCACCATGGGGCAAGCAGGTATATTTTTTATTTGGGAGGCAGAGGGGAGGCTGCCATCCAAAGAGGAGTGTCTCACAGGACTTTGGATTTTACCCTTGACCAGTCATCCTACTCCTTTTTTTTACTGTAGTCTAGCATCGCAGGTGCAGGGAATGTGGAACAAGGAAGGAAATGGTGGATCTGGCTGCCTCCAAAAAGAAGCCGTTCACATTTTATTTGCACACTCCTTTTTTTACTCTTTCCTGTTCAGAAGACTCATGCCAAAATTGCCAGTGCCGAGGAATTTCCTGTGGCAGAACAACACTGTTAATTGTCACTGACAGAAAGATACATCTTACGTAATTTTTACTTTTTTTTTTTTTTACTAAGGGAAATCATATTAAGCATATGGTGCTGGCCGGTGTTGCTTTCAGGACTGCAGAGTTCTTAAATACTGATTAGCCATCACCATGAGAACCCAAATGTTAACATGGACATATTATTTTCAACTTGTTAGGAATGGGTCAATAGTATGTGCTTCGGTGACACGCACCGGAAAAAGAGAGCAAGTATTTGCATAAGCAGAGCTCGTGTTCTCTGGGTCTATTCGTCAGGCTAAAATTGTGTACAGTGGAGATAATGTGTGAGGAGCTAAATATAGGGGAAGTAACAGATCACGAAGAGAAGAATCTGGACACCTGAACTGAACCTGTGAAACAGAGACATCCAACATTTAGGGCTCTGCAGAAAAGGACACTCAGAGCTCCTTTCAGGAGACTCTGCAAGGGTCCCTATCTTGACCGTAGGACTCTTAGTAATTGTGATATTCAGGTGCATACACACTCACTAGAATCAAGGATAAGTACTTATAGTGGGGCTAAATGCCAATAAGACCATCATAAGTAGCAAATGTCATGTCAAAAATATATTTAATAAACCTACTTACCAGCTATCACAACTTAGCAACACACTATAGTGTGCAGTGTCAGCCATGTACTCTCATGATTGTGTGACTGAGAGCTGCAGCTCACTGCCGCTGCGTGCATCACAAGAAAATGCTGTGGTACATGTCGTTAGCCCAGGACCAGGTCAAAATTCGAAGTATGTTTCTACTGAAAGCATATCGCTTCCTTGTTAACATAAATTCAAAAAATGAGAACCATCATAGGTTAGGGGCCATCTGTATTGACACTGAGCACACGGAAGAGTGCGTGCTGAGGAGCACTTGTGCTCAGGAACCGAGGTAAACAGTGACCACAGTCATTCTCCTGTTGTTGCACAGTACCACAGTTGTGACTTCTTGTACTGTGATCTGAGGAGATAGGGAGAAAGAACAGGGAAGTGGCCAGTTTTCACTCCTTGTAGAGCTCTGAAGACAGGTGTCCAAGGTCCTTCTACCCTGCGAACATGTTATCCTGCATGTCAAGGACTTGGCGTAGTATCTGGCCTATGAGAAAGTGTTTGATTAGTGGTGAGAGCTATTCACACAAGGGTTTAAAAAGAACAGTATAAAAATCAGCATATCTCCCCCTTCACTGAGGAAGCAATGCTGAGCTAGGCCTGGAGACTAGGTAGGTGAAGAGAGGGAGTAGCGTGGTAGATTAATGAACTGCATGGACACAGGACAGAGGTGGGAAAGGTCACAGGGCCTCAGCAATAACTCAGCCCAACCACGTGGCTTCAGGCGCTCTTGGCAGTGAGTCACTCTGACTCTCCAGCTGCGACTCTCCTTGTTTACATCTGTTCAGTGTGCCGAGCAATATTGGTCAAGAGCTGTATGTGGTGGTACACGCCTGTAATCTCAGCTGCTCAGGAGTCTGAGGCAGGAGGGTGGCAAATTCAAATCCAGTCTGGGCAATTTCTCTCAAAGCAAAAATTAAAAGGCTGAAGATGTTGCTCCGTGATTAAGGTACATTTGTATTGCATGCCAGGTGTTCTGGGTTCAATCCCTTTCACGGGAAGCGGGAGAGACCAGCTGCTGGCCTACGCAGGCAGCCACAGCATAGAACACACACCAAGTAACAAGAGAAAAGAGTTCCTACTCTGTCTTTCCTCAGAGAAAACAAAGTTAGTGCTTTTCTTATGATTTAATTAAATCACTATTTTTTTTTCTTTACAGAGCTTTTTGTTTTGTCCAAAATCTAAACTGCACATCCAAAGAGGAGAGATTGCCAAGATTATCCGAGAATGTCAGGAAGAGAGTTTCTGGAAGAGAGGTAATTTCACCCCTCTTGATGTTAATTAACACTATATTTTCTGCAATAAAACTGCCTTCGTATCTTATTGGAATTGTGGTGATAATTTATTATAAAACAGTGAGTTTGTATAAATCCCGAAAGAACTTTTCTATATGGAAATGTTTCTAGTTTATTTTATATTTTTAATTTAGAGTTTAAATCCGTTTTGATACCCTTTAGGGCAGAAATAATACCTTATTATGGATTTTTTTTTTACCTCACTTAGCAAAAAGTGATGCAAACATAACTTCACATGCAAAGCTCAGGGTCCCCAATTTGATTCCCCAACACCGCATAAGCTGAGCATAGTGGCATGTTCCTATAATCACAGCACTTGGGAGGCTGGGACAGGAAGATTGTCTTGATTTCCAGGCCAGCCTTGACTATGTAGTTAAGTTTGAGTTGGACGACAGTGTGAGACTTTTGTCTGTTAAAAAGCAAAGCAAAATAAAATAGAAAAAACAAAACAACAAAAAAAAGAGTAGGCCTTCCTAAATTCCCCTAAAGTCTAAGCACAGAACTCAGAAATTATGTCCATGTACCCCAGGTCTTTATCCCATAACCTAGTGCAATGTCACAGACCTAGAAATACTTCTTAAGTACTTGTTTCATGAATGAAAAACACAGTTTTCCATTTATAATTCTCTTCCATTGCTCTGAGTAGCATTTTATGCTGAGTTGCTTCCTCTTCCTGGGTCTGCCTTCTACCAAATGAGGCTTTGGAGTCAGGCTGAACATCATCGTTCCTTCCAGTTAAAAAATATATATGTATGATTTGTCATTTGAAAATAACAGAACCTGCAGAAAAAAAAAAACCCATACCTTGTGATGCTGCTGACATAGGGATGATTGTCCTTGGCAATCCTCATCTTAAGTTCATAAATCACGCAACACCCAAGCCATGTATAGAAGTGACACTCTCTAGAAGGTGATAGGCATTATGCATCACCATGGTTACTAGCTATGCTTCTAAAAATTCCCATTTTTCTCTGAAAACCTATAAGCAAATAATTTAGTTGAGGCCTAGTAGATTAGCACTTCCACTTGACCCATTTGCAACAGGTAATTAGCTATGAGTGAAAAAATGGGTTGCTATTTGATTTGTCTTGATTCCTAGGAAGGATTAGATGTTTATCACTGCCTTCTGCTTTTAGAAGTCTTGGAAGTCATTTAACACAGAACTAGAAGTGGCTTTTGCCAGACTAACTTGCCTATTAAAGATCCTAGCTAAGTTAGAAGAGGTGGTGCAGACTTATAATCCTGGCACTTCAAAGGCTGAGACAGGAGGATTCCTATGAGTTCAAGGTCAGCCTGGGCTACATAGTGAGTTCAAGACCAGCCTGGCCTATAGGGTGAGACCCTGTTTCAAAAAGAAAAAACATTATACATATTTAACATAAGTGTGATCTTCTAATAATCTTCACTTTGGTCTTAAGGCAAATAGCTAGATAGTAGGACAAAATGACATGAAAGGCAAAATAAACAAACATAATAAGTATCAAAAACAGAAACTGGATACTATCCTAGACTAAAGCAGATTAGAGTCACTGTAATGTGTGATCCCTAAAATCTGCAGCTCTAAAGGACATTACTGACCAGTTGGAGACATTGGAATCTGGATTGTGTAATAGTTAATGTAAATTTTTCTTGAGTAGAAGTACCCAAGAACCATTGGTTTCCTGAGTGTGCTAATGTTATTGTGATTCTGCTGGGAACTGGCCTTGTTCTTAGGAGAGACCTGCGAATATTCAGTGATGAAGGATCATTATATCAGCAAATTTCAAATGGGTCAGAAAAAAAGAAAAATAGATAAAGCAAAATTTTCACAATGAATCCAAAGGAAAGCTCAGCAGGAGCTTCTTGTACTGCTTTTTAAGATTTATGTGTTGAAATAGTAAACTATATAGCTAAAAGCAAACCCTGAATTCAACAGCCAAGTGTACACATACCCTAGATACCCGTGTTGAATGTCACAAAGAAAATCTTGTGCGTATTGAGTATTCAGTAAATGTGGATGACAGAGATAAAGGTGAACTGGGGTGTGTAGACTTGGTCAATTAAGTGGCTGGGAAAAATCCCAAGAAAATTCTCCTTGCAATACTTAACAAATGTTTGCTGAATATGTAAAACAAGGAATAAAACTCACCATCAGGGAAGGAGAGGGGAACTCGGAGCAGCTCTCTCTGCCTTCCAGGGAGAGGCCATATTTTAAGATACCGATGTTGTTTTGTGTTACAGCTCTGCCTTTTTCTCTTGTGAGTATGCTTGTCACCCAGGGGCTGATCCAACAAGGTAAGAACCACTCCAGTTTGACTTAAGAGAGCCCAGTTTTCTGTCACCCTCCAGGCAGCCTTTTGCATTGGGCATTTATTTTAGGATGGAAGGATTTATTTATGCATGCTTTTGCCTGTTTTCAGCCTAAGTCCTTGTCCATCCCAGAAAAGATGCTAATCCCCAGAATGTGTTAGGCTACCTGACAAAGGTAATGAAGTTCCAGATGGAATTAAGGTGCTAATCAGCTGGCCTAAGCATAAGGAGCTTATCTGGATGATCTCAGGGGTTCCCACCTACTCGGAAGTGTCTTTAAACATGAAGGGGATCAGAAAACAGAACCAGAGAGATGACAGTGTAAGGATTGCATTATTATTACTGGATTTGAAGATCCTGGAAGGAGCCACAAACTAAGTTATATGGAGGGCCTCTATAATATGGGAAAGCGGCCCGTAAAAAGCAACACGTTGAAAGTTAAAGAGTATTTTCAGAACCTTAGTTTTGAACTGGTGAGACTGACACTGGACTTTAACCTCAAGTACTATAAAACAATAAATTCGTGTTGTTTTAAGCCCCCGAGTTGGTTGTAATTTGTTATAGCATCCACGAGAAACATATACAGTGCCTTCCTGTACCAAAGATTCGGCATCTCCTGGGGCCTCTGTGTTTAGGTAGACTGTTCCTTGCACAAAGGTGCTTGAGGAAGGAGGGAAGGGGGCTGGAATTCACCTCAGGGTATGCCTACCAAACCATTTGTCCTGATGAGAAGGCGCATATCCTAAGAAAGGGCATCCTACCTCATTCATACGGAAGACCATGGAAGACCATGGGGATTCGCAGCTACTTTGCACCTCCCCTACTAACCTCTGCTTGCCTCTTCTCTCTTTTTCTCATTTTTGTTCCTTTCTCTTCTGTTTCTTTATTTCTACCTGACCAGAGAACCCATAGATATTGCTTAGTGCCCAGGTAAAAACAAAACACCTGACCCTGGGTAAGCCTGGTGTCCTAGGTGCCACTGGTTACTAGGATTTTAAAGGGAATATTTGTACCCTATAAAGAAAGATGCCCTAGTTCTTTATGGGATTCTTGAGGATCACACATGTCACATACTTCGGAAAATTTAACTATAATCAATACTATTCCTATGTCCCTAAAGTCATGTATTAAATATGATGTCATTTGTCTAACTTGAAGATGGTCTTTTTATAAAAAATATATTCATCTATTAGAAAAAGAGCCTCTGCCCAACCAATTTTTGATATAGAAAAATATATATGGCCAAGGCATCTATGAGTTTATGTCTCATGAATATTAGACCATTGAAAATCAAACATCGCCTGTATCTGTGCAGATAGATATTTTTTCAAAAAGGTTTGATAGTTTTCTATAGCTGCTGTAAAAAATTATCACAAACATAGTAGCTTAAAACAACACATATTTGTTATCTTGCAACTCAGGACGCCAGAAGTCCAAAATGGGTCTCATGGGGTTATTAATAGATGAAGATACTGCTCCAGTGTGTTTCTGGAAACGCCACCATCCATTTCCTTCCCAGCTCTGGAGGCCACCTGCATTCCTTGGCCAGAGGCCCCTTCCTGTGTCTTCAAAGCCAGCAACTTTGAATCAAGTTTTACTTTACATAATGATTTCCCACTTCTCTCCATTTCCCTTTTCTACCTTCAAGGATTGTTGCAATTGTGTTGACACTTACCTGATTTAGATCACTTTCTTTTAACATGATCTCTTTAGCAATCTTAGTTCAATTTTCTACTTTAATACTTCTTCTATAAAGTAACATTTTCACAGTTCCTAATGATTATGATGTAGATGTTTTAGTGGGGTCATTTTTCTGCCTACCACAAGCTAAAGTATTTTCAGCTAACAATTGTGATAACCCAGGCATGGTGGCACAGGCCTGTAATCCCAGAACTCTGGGAGGCTGAGGCAGGAGATTTGCAAATTCATGTCCTGCTTAGGCAACTTAGCAAGACCCTGTCTCAAAAACAAACAAACAATAAATAATAAAATAATAAACAAAAAGGTCCTGGGGTATAGCTCAGTATGAAAGCCCTTGGTTCAATCACCAGTGCTACCTCTCCCCCCCCCCCAGAATTGTGATATACATACACATGCCTGCACATACATACACACATACATACTCACACTCACACACACACCCCTCTGTAAACCTCTTTAAGTTGAAACTGTTCATATTTAGTTACTTTAAAAAAAGAGAGGGTTGTGAGTAATTGTAAATTATAGTTTAAATCAGTTTTAATTATCTCTTTCATAGTTTTTTCTATATGCTAACGCTAATATTTACTATTTACCTAAAATAGTTATTTGAGAGTTAATTTAACAAATAATTAAATCACAACTTTTCTAAGATCATTTCTTTAAATAAGTGTGTACATTTAAGAAATTTTATATCATAAGTTTTGAAGTTTTCTTTACAAATGTAAATGAGTTAGAAAATCGAATATTAATATATTTATGTATCACTCCTTAGGTTATTTAGCAGCTAATCCAAGATTTGGATCATTACCTAAACTGGCACGTAAGTTATAGAAGCTAAAAAAAGCAGATTGCCTTTGAAAAAAGATGTTTATAACTACAGAAGTGAGTGTCCAGCATAATCATCTTGCCTGTACTCACTCTGAAAAGAGCCCGTCCCCGCTTCCTACCACTTTGCGTTTCGTAGTCCACTCAGCACCTCCTGATGCACAGCCTGGCAGCAGGGACTTCTGTTTAGTCTCTTTTAAATCACAGACTAAGAGAGACAGACAAGAACTATACTGCTGTCCCTCGGTATCCGTTGGGGATTGGCTCCAGGACCCCTCAATAACACCACAGTCCACAGATGCCAAAGTCGTCCCTTAAAAATAGCATAATAATTGCACATAGTCTGTGCCTTTCCTTTGTATGTTTTTCAGGCATCCCTAGATGACTTATTATCCCTAATACAATGTGAGTCAGTGCTGTGTAAATAGTTGTTATCCTGAATGGTTTAGGGAATAGTGGAAAAGTCTGTGCATGTTCAGTTACATGAATTTTTCATTTTTAAAAATATTTCCAAATGTTTAAAACATTTCCATTCTGCACATGGTTGAAACTGAGGAGGTGGAGCCCCTGGGTATGGAGGGCCCACGGTAACGAAAGTATCAACAGCAAAGCGTGGAAGGATAGACCCGTTAGGGTTTTGATTTTCCTTCATTTGGTCCAGACAACCTTTTCAAAGTGTTATCTATACAGAATATTAAAAAAATGGGTGATTTTTGTAAAGTCAGGGTCTTTCTAGTGATAAATTTACCACACACTTCGGGCTTCTGTGCTTGGAATCCATAGATTTTTCGTGTACAGAATAGATACATTTCAGTTTATAGGCTGAACTCTCATTTCTGGCCAGAAGAAAAGGGTCCAGGTTTCTCTCCCAGGATACTCACTCTCCCTGAGGACATCTCTAGAGGCGGGATGGACTGAAACTCCCAACTACTCCAGGTCTATTAAGAAAACCAAGGAACTTTCCTGCCCAGTGATTGAGATGCCGACTGAAGTCACAACCCAGACCTCACCTTCTCTTCTCTGGTGACCTCAGCCATTTGTCAAACAGCTGGGCCACCCACTGGCTGCTGGTACCTTTCTTGCTGTGTCCTGGCCCTTCTGCTACCAGTTCAAAACAGAGACCTGAATGACTCCAGTTCCCAGTCCTATGTTGCATTATGGGATTTCTTTATTCTTTGAGTTTTTGTTTATTGAATTATTGTGGTACTTCTAATATAAAAACAACTAGTCTTAATAATGGGGGTTCTAGAAGAGAATGAAGAGGATTCTGAGCCTTTCACTTACCTGTGTTTCCTCACCTGCTTTCACAGTTGCTGGTATCCTGGGATATGGCCTCGGAAAGGCCTCCTACATAGGAGTGTGCCAGCGTAAATTTCATTCCTTTGAAAACCAGCTCCGTGGGGCTGGTTTTGGTCCCGGGCATAACAGGTTTGTAATCTGTTCAGTTGAAGGATATAAAAAATTAAGTGAAAGAATACTCACTAATAATATCAAGCACATTTTAAAATTTCATTTGTTAAAAACATCTCTAATCCTCAAGTTTTGAGTTGTTACTTTGCAGCTTCAGTAATAATTATGATTTAACTTCGTTGCCTGTTTCTTTAGCACAACAAATTTATAATGAGTACCTGCTATGTCCAGGGTGTTTGCAAATCGCTAAAGAATTCCTTAGTAAGTAGACATAGCTTCTACCTTCAGGGCATCACACAACATTCAAGTCTTTTTTCTGCAGGGTTCCTCTTTACTATGTTAGTGTATGTGTAGTGCCTATCATGGTTTTTTCTAAAGGATAGAAGCCTTAGGACTGCATGACCTTAACAGCATGACCTCTGCTGCAGGAGCACTTGGGTTGAAAACTAGTTCTACCACTTACTACCTTGTATGACTTTGGGCAAGTTTCTTAAACTTCCTAATCATGTTTGTATAAAATGACAGTTAGAATCATTTCCATGAAATGTTGTAAGGAGTAGAAATAGTTTTTCACAACACTCAGTAAGTGCTATTTCTACTGTGTTGGGGATATATTTCTCTAAAGGTGCCTCACATGTCACAGTAGATTCTATTGGAGAAGCAGCATTACAATGTGAAAACAGTATTGGAATGAGCTCAGGGTACCCAAGTACTTTTTCTAATTTTGCAGCTTTGAAAAGTCATCTTCACTAGTCCTGTACTGACAGATGAAACCCTAAACACTCTCTCTTCCGGAAAGCCACCAGAGGGGTGCAGACTTTCTAAGGTGACATGGTTAGCTAGGCAGAAAGGGACTCTTAACCTAGCCCATTTGTGTTGTAAATACTTGGTTTTTCCATGACAGCAGCCAGACTGCTGGAGAGCCATTAAGTCCATATTTACAGACAACTTTGGCTTCCCTGTAAAGCTGTGTTTTAGGGTCAGCTTGGTGAAGAGCCGCTGACCACCAGATTCAGTGACAATAAAGGCAATATAGCAAAGGAAGAATTTTTGTTAATTCCTTCCACTTCCTCTTCAATTCCAGAAGTTTCTTTTGCTGTTACCCAACTCTAGGTTTCAAAATAATATGTAAACCAAAATCTACATTTTCCAGTCCACATTGTCCTGCACTTCACGTATGGAAGGAGGTGGTTAAAGTGAGTTATCCTTGAGCTCTCTGTTCTGTGGCTTTGTTTTATCTGCCTACTTTCAGCCACAGCAGCCATACTCTGGACTTGCATTGATAGCTGGCAACCAGTTGGTAAGCCCTGTGTAAAGGACCCTTGCCAAGACCTTTTTGAAGTAATAAGTCACCGATTTGATTTCCTGGTGAAGGAAAAAGACGGCAAATAGAAGTCTAGGAACAAGTGAGGGAAGGGGCCCTACAAAGATTTCCTAGAGGTGTTAAGGCTAGACATGAATCTTTAAAAGACCAGTCAGAGTCAGAGCAAGTCAGAAGAAGAGGAGTCCAGGTCAGGAATGGCATGTAGAGGCGGAAACCTAGTTTCTGAAAGGGAATCGTAAATGCGGCTGATGGCTGGAGTGTGCGGAACTAATGGGAAGTGGCAGGACCCAGGAGGCTGATATCACATGAGGGATTTCCACTTCATTCTCAAAGCAACAAGGGCAATGAAGTGGGAAAGGGAGCAGTCAAGCACTGGCCACCCATCTCCCTGGTGACTGGTGATAACAGCTCCTGCTGCCCTTGGAGAAGCCCTTCCCTCTCAGCCAGGTGGATCACTGTCTGCATAAATGCAGCCCACCTGCTGCAGAGTCCACATAGAAGTAGATGCTCAGCACATGCTTCTGGAATGGAACTTGTGAGATTCTAAAGCATTAACATTGGGAAGATCCTTGAGGACATCTCTTCCATAATGGTGGATATTATTCTAGACCAAAGCTGTGTGGTTTTCTTTGTATTATGTTAGATCCTACAGAAAATAATACTAATTAGTCAAATTATAAATCCAGGAATTCTAGAAAACATTAAAATTTTTAAATTAAAAATGAGTATTTATTGTGCTCGCCTGTGGCTAACCCTAACTCCATAGGCTTATAGTTAAATCCTGGACAAGGGGCTAGAGGAATGGCACAGCAGTTAAAGCACTTGCCTTATAAGCATAAGGCCTTGAGTTCGATTCCCCAGCACGACATAAAGCTGGGTGTCGTGGCACATGCCTATAATCCCAGCACTCAGGAGAGACTGAGAGAGGAGGATTGCCAAGAGACTAGCCTGGCCTACATAGTAAACTCAGGACCAGCCTGGGCTGCAGAGCAAGACGCTGTCTCAAAAAAAAAAAAAAAAAAAAAAAAACCTGGACAAAAGTGGTACGTGTTTTATGATTTTTTTTAGGCTATTGGTAGAGGTTATTCAAGTGAAAAAGAGTCAAGATCATGACCCTAATCTCAGACTCAAATGCTATCATTTTCTTCAACATAAAGATGGATCATTATTGGCTTTTTAAAAAATGAAATCTTGGAGAGGTCTTAAGTCATGAAACAACTATATTCCTGGAAAAATTAAGGTAGTGAACTTCAGCCTAGGCATGCTCTGTAAATACCCTGCGGTAAGACTAGGGCTTCCCTAGTCAGGCTGAAACAGTGACCTGTCTGCTTGTCTTCTAGGCACTGCCTGCTTACCTGTGAGGAATGCAAAATAAGACGAGCGTTGAGTGAGAAGGGAGAAGCAGAGCCATCCGCCTCCTGAGCTCCGTGTCTGGCTTTGAAGATTTTTTAAACCCTTGAACTTACACACGTTTAAAATTTCAAGTTGTACTCTAAAGGAATATACTTCTCATGAAACAGAAATCGTGTTCAGATGCTTTCTGTAGAGGCTGTCAGCTGAGTTGAACATGATGTGGTTTTCTGCACTCGAAGGATATATGGGGAAGGACTGAGAGTGGAGTTCAGTAGCAAAGCCCTAGCCTAGCATGGTTCAGGCCATGGGTTTAATCCCCAGCACAAATAAATAATGAATGAGTAAATGATGTCATGAGCCCACCCACACCCCCAAAAAATGATACTGCACCCTGTCTCACAGCTAATTAATAAAAATGAGAGTCTTTAGTTTATCAAAAGTTAATCCTTTGGGTAGAATAGTGCAGTCCTATGGTCAGATCTGTACAGGAGACTGGGCAAGCAGGTTGCGAGTTCTTAAGAGTAAGCTTAAGCAGTAAGTGATACCCCGTCTCAAATAAAATGATAAGAAAATAAAACAATGGCGAGAGATGTATTTCTAGGCTCCCTGGGTTCAGTCTTAGTATTTCCAAAAGAAAAGTTAATGCATGATGTGATTTTTTTTTTTTTTTTTTTTGAGACAAGGTCTCACCAGGCTGGTCTTGAACTTACTGTGTAACACAGGCTGGCCTCCAATACATGGGAATTCTATTTCAGCCTTCTAAGTACTGGCACTGCAGGTGTACACCACCATACCTGGTTTAAGTAGTGCTGGAGAATCTAACCCAGAGCCTTGCACTTGGTAGGCAAGTACCCTAACCTCTGAGCTATGACCCCAACCCCTGAAATACTTTATTTTAAACATCTAAAACATGTAGATGTTGCTCTTTTTTTATTTTGGGAATCAAATTCAGGCCTGGATCATGCTAACTAAGTATTATAACAACTATCTATAACCCTGAGCTACACTGCCAGCCCAGGAAGTTTTTGTACATTCCCAACTTTCAAAGTTTTTATTTTTATGTGAACATTAATTGTATTAAGTGAAGTGATTTGGCTTAACCTCATTTTTACATTACATATAGATATGCATTTCTATAATCAGAATGTGGAGCCAGTTTCCTAGCCTCTGTGTGTGTGTGTGTGTGTGTGTGTGTGTGTGTGTGTGTGTGTGTGTGTGCGTTGCTGAGGATTGAATGCAGAACTGAACTTCGTGCATGCAAGGCAAGCATTTTACCACTAAGCTACACCCCCAACCCCTAGCTTAACTTCTTGAATACAATTTGACTCTTGGATCTGACAGTTCACATTTGGTGATTGTTACCTCAGCTAATGGCAAAAATTCAGAGTCAGAACCAGATATTTTCTGCATACACCAAATGCTTTCCCAGTGATGAGAACATTTTCACATTGTCAGGCAAAGTAAGCCAAAAAGTCAATAGGAACTTTTTTTTCAGTTGACGTCTTCATAGTTCTCAATCAGGTTGGGTTTATTGTTTGCTTTTCCTCAACAGATGAGTTATTCATTGAAGCACTTAATCATGATGATCTATCTCAGTGTGAAAGGAAATCAATAAAGAAAAGTGAGGTCATCCGAGAAGTCGTGATGACTGCCGCACATCTCCTGTATGTTTTAGGAAGCAAGTGTCTGGGGCAGAGTTCTGCCTCCTGCATTTCAGAAACAGCACCTGTCCTTTAACATTTAGCAATTACCGACACTCATCAGGTCTGTCAAAACAGAACTTTCATGATTAAAAAAGAAAAGCTTGGCAAGTAACAGCAGCGTAAATTATAAGTTTAGATGGACAGACTTTCCCAGTGATGGCATGATCTGATAGTTTACAGTGAAGAAAATGGAAAATATCCCATTAGCCAGGCTGCTCAGCCAACAGCGGGGTCGTGTCCTCACAAACACATCATGAATTGGAAATGTATGTAACATACCTAACTTACCTAAAAATCACAGACTACATTAGCCAACCTTAAGCGGGTTTAGAACACTTACAATAGCCTGAAATTGTACAAGATTAACAGAAAGCCTATGGCCTAGTAAAGTGCTGAACAGCTCATATTTATTGAATGCCATAATTCGGGGGTCCTCAACTCTGCTCCATGGTCCAGTATCAGTCTGTGGCCTTGGAAGGACCAGGTTAGCTGGGGACTTGGGGGGAGGGGGGGCGGGTAGGGGAATGGGACAGGAAACAAGCAGTGAGCAAAGCTCCACCTCCTGTCAGCAGCGCGCTCCTGTGCAGCTCGAGTGCCACTGATGATCCGGCAGGAGTTAAGAGTTTTGCTCCCTGCTCTCTAGCCACTCACTGCTCACCATTTTAAAGCTGTCTTCCAACAACACCCCACCCCACCGCCAGGGTCCTTGAAAGAATAGTCTTCAACTAAACGGACCTCTGGTGTCAGAAAGGTTGAGGAGCACTGCATAATGACCATGGAAACCAGGATGGTTGTATGGGTATTCTTTTGATCCATTATAGTCACAATATCACAAGTTGAGCCAATCTATGTTAGGGACCATTTATGTTATGAGTTTTATTTATGGAATTTGAAATGTAACTTAATACTTTATCCATGAATATACCTATAAGAAAAGTCAAGCTTAATAAAACCTAAAATCAATAAACCTGGTCATACATTTGTGTAGTAATTCTAGACAACACAATGAAGTGTTTTTACCATGACACTAATTAAAAAGATACAGATCCAAGCAGAAAATATCAGAATGACTCAACCCAACGCATACTTATGCCTTAGAAGTACATCTATGTCTTGGCTTACATAGGAGTGAGTGACTGCAAAGGAACCTTCCAAGATAGTTTTACATTTTAAGGCACTGATCATTCCACCCACTAGGTTAGCTAACATGATCATTTGTTTCTAAATTTTGCTTCAGTTTGTATAATCCTGGAGTCCAAAAGTTATTGCTGGAGTTAAACTTTATTATACATGAAATTCAAAACAACCATTCTAATATATCCTTCTGTGTCTATTTCTCTTTATTTAAAGAGAAATATATATGATATAGTGTCCTGGATATAATGCTCATATATTAAAAAAAAATTTGTGAGCGATTTCAGTGATGGGGCTTACCTAGCATGCATGAAGCCCTGAGTTCCATGCTACAAAGTGAAAAAAATTCATTTAAAGGAAGATATTCTGTTTACTGCTCTCAAAAGAGATTAATTATCTATTGTGTGTTAATATTATAAAATTAAATTTATCTTGAACAACTTGTTTAATGAAGCATAATGCAAATGTCGTGCAATATTTCTGATATTCATTTAATGTAATCTATTAATCAGCAGAAAACTTTTCCAAATTTAACCATAAAATTCCATTTTGTGTTTAGGTTTGGATGAGATTTCAGTGATTAACAAAGAGGCTTCCAAGATCAGACAGACAGGGTAATTGAGGGAAACTAGACTAGCAGTGTATTAAAACACAGGCAAATTGTTCACTCCCCCCACCACAAATATATAGACCTATTCTTCTCAAATTTCCAATTCTTCAACACAGTAGTATAGGATTTTGTCTGAAATGTCAGAGATGCTAAATGCTTTCAAAGCTTTTTAAAGAATTTAGCAGTTGAGTATTGATTTGTACCATGGAGCAATTAGATACCAAATATTGAGTGCTGGGTCCTGTCCTAGGTAACACAACCAACAAAACTCCAGCTTCCTGGAGCTCATACTCTCATCACTGGCTCCTGGCTTGAGATCCAATCCACCCTGCCACCACACACTGCCGATCTCCTCTGAACTGTGCCAGCAGGTGAGCCTAATAACCTGCATGTGTCTGTGCCCCACAGTGCATTCTAGTCCAGTTCACTGCCCACTGCTAAACTCCTCAGTAAACTCCCATGGAAAATCTAGGTTTGCCTGTTTCCAGACCAGAAACTCCTCCAGGACAGGCTGTGATTTATTTTTCCTCCATTACTGGGAATTGAACCCAAGGCCTTTACACTAACCTACATCCCCATTCTTTGAAACAGGATCTGACTAAGTTATCCAAGCAAGGCTTGAATTTGTGAACTTCCTGCCTCAGCCTTCCAGAGAGCTGGAATTACAGGTGTTGTGTCAGTGTGTGTGTGTGTGTGTGTGTGTGTGTGTGTGTGTGTGTGTGTGTGTGTGTGTTACTGGGGATTGGCCCCATGGCCTTCACAATGAGCTACATCTCTAGTTCATTTGTTATTTTTCATTATGAGACAGGGTCTTGCTAAGTTGCTCAGGCTGTAATCAAACTTGTGATACTCCTGTCTCCGCCTCCCAGAGCACTCAGATTACAGGTCTATACCACCAGACTGGCCCCACATGATTTCTTATCTCCGAATCCCTGAGAAGAGCTCCCGCAAATACAGGCACTTCATGCTTTTCAGCCTAAATCCCCTCTAGCTACGACGTGTAATTCTCACTCCCCTTTCGTGTGGCAGCCTTGAAATCCTGGAAATCATGTTTGTCTCTCAACATTCTGGTCGCATTTTGCTTCAGCCATTGGAGTGGGTCTCAAGCCCTGCCTCAACCTGTCATGGAAGCCTGTTCAGTCTGTGTCCTCATACACAGGGGCTTCAGACATGGAATGACACATTGAGAACACCGGGGGGCGGGGCGGTGGGGGTTACCACAGTTTGTTTCAGGCACTGGAACTGTTAGCAAATGTGGCTGCCGTGTCAGTGCTTTGTTTCATACCCAGGCTCCACCACTACCTAATCTAGCTTTTTTTTTTTTCCTAATTCTGCTCTGCACCTGTTTCCTTGTCTTAGAATGAAAGTGAGCTGAGCCATGCGCAGTGGCTGTCAGCAATTATTACTACTAACACAGTGTAAGGCAACGTCACTCTGTCAGACTGGCTCAGGCCAAGCTCTTATGTGTCACCTCTTTTTCAGTCAGGTCTTTCTGTGCTGATGCAATGAGTCATTCTGAACGAGTCATTAGACTCTCACCTGTTTTCAATTTCATGAGCCTATCTGTTCTTTTCAGACCAAAGACTCTGATTCAACAGATGATCACTGTATCATCGGTTTCCTCCTGTGGTTTCTGAATTTCTGGTGTTCATTTTAAATGCTCAACTCATTTTGTTGACTGAGCAATTGTCCAATAGGAGTAGCCATTTATGTTATTAAATAAAAACGTCAAGCTGGGTCCTAGGGCACAGGCTTGTAATCCCAGCTTCTGGGAGGCAGAGGCAGGAGGATTGCAAGTTCAAGCCCAGCTTGGGCAAATTGGAAATTTAGCAAGATCTTTCTTGTCTTTAAAAAAAAAGAAAAAGGAAAGAAAGAAAAATGATAAAGGCACAGCAAAGCTGGAATCACTCAGAGGAAATGCAGAACCAGGAGGAGCACTGAGAGCACCCAGACCGCTGTGGAACACTTACAATAGTCTACAGTTGAACAAAATTACATAACACAACACCTATGGCATTGTAAGGTGCTGAACCGCTCCTATTTATTGAATATTGCAACACAGAGGTCCCCAACTCCCAGGCCATGGATCAGTATCAGTTCATGGTCTTGGACGACCAGGCACCTTGGCGGGGAACAGGAGCAGGAGGTGAGCAGTGAGTTAAGCTCCGCCCCGTCAGCATGCTCCTGTGAGGCTCTGGTGCTGCTGTCCACCTGATAGTTGGTGCAGTTTTGCTCTGCTTCCTTCCAGCTGCTGCTCACCATTTCAATGCTGTTCTCCAACAACCTGCTGCACAAGTACCCTGCCCCACTGCCATGGTCCTTCGAAGAATGGTCTTCAACTAAACCAATCTGTGGTGCCAAAAGTGTTGAGGAGCATTGTGTAATGACCACGAAAACCAGATGGTTGCAGGAGGATTCTTTTGACCCACTGTAGTCTAAATATCCTAAGTTAAAGCATTCAAAGGTGTTACATAATATGGAACAAATTATTGTTTTAAAATGGAATCTGGAAACAATAGTAAGGTCAGGACATAATATGTTTCAGCCAGCTAAATGTTCTCACATTCAGCAATGGCCCTGGGGTAGAGGCCATATCCAAAGCAAAGCAGTAAGATTCTTGTCCAACATCGTGGAAAGATGATGGTGCATCTTAAGGCACTTCAGACATAAATACAGCACTCCACATGCCTTAAAGGCAGTGTCACCTATTAGCGAGCATTCCCACTGCTGGTACAAAATGTGATGGTACAATTCACAAAAGTAGAGGTTTAACTTCAGTTCACGTTTCAGTGCATGGTTATCTGGCTCCAAAGCAGAAGGGCATGGGGACGCAGAGCTGCTGGGACATGAAGCACCGGACAAAATATCCACAGGAAGTGCCCTCCAAAGAGACATGCCTGAGACCCGGCTCCTTCTACCGGGGCTCAACCCAACAGCACTTTCACCTGTGAACGCCAGTGGATTAATTCACTCAGGAGACAGGAGACCCCACAAACTCAGCTGCCTCTCGAGTCCCGTAATCCAATCTAACCAAAGGTGAACTAGCACAGCATCTCTTGCACAACCTGCCCCAAAGCTTCTTAGACTCTTAAAGATGTTGCTTCTAAGTCTCGATAGGGATTCCGGCAGAGAAAAAGGAGTTTCCAAGACTCACAGGTGGCTTTTGTGTAATGCAATGAATTATAAATCGGTATGTGTCAAATGCACAGGTTTTAAAAAGGAGTGTATTAGTTTGCACACAGGAGCCTTTGGATCCTCAAACTTCTAAGAGTAGGGAGTAGCCTTAGGATACAACCCAGCTTCAAATTTGAGCTGCCTTTATGGAAAAGGAACATTCAGAGGTCAGTTAAGAGCCTGGGAGGAAAAAAAAAAAAAAAAACACCCAGGTATTTACTTAAATCCTAGTCAAAGCCAGTTGTGGTAGAGCACACCAGTAATCTCAGCACATGGGGCACTGAGGCAGGACTGCTGCGAGTTCGAGGCCAGCCTGGGCTACACAGTGAGTTCAGGACCAGCCTGGGTTACAGAGAAAGACCCTGCCTTAATAAGTAAGTGAATAATTAATAGAACTGGGTATGAATAGGTCCCGGGAGAAACATGAGTTTAATTTGCATGAGAGATGTGAATTACAAAGGCCAAATAGACTGAAAAGATGCCTGCAGTGTTGTTCGCACTCATCCGAAGATGCAGCTGGGCTGGGGCGTCTACTCTAGCCCTTCAATAAGCAGGCTGTGCCTAAACGATGCTACCATTTCAGAGGCAGATGCACACAAAAGGTGTTGCAGCTTGAATGTACTTTCTAGACACTCACGCTCAGGCCTCCAACAGCCACCGACTGCTCTGAGTATACCATGCTGTGAAAACAAACCTATTCAGAGACATGACAAAATACTCAGCCTAACCAGAGACAGGCCCCAGCTGCCACGGTACTTGGCTCTATCCAGCACCCAACTACACACCTAGGCAACCCAGCGCTAAAACATTCAGCTGATCCCTTTCTTAATTCCTGACTCAGAACACCAAGATAGGGACTGGAGGAATAGCTCAGCGGTGAAAGCACTTGCTAGGCAAGTACTAAGTACCTGAGTTTGATTCCCCTAGGCCTAGATAAGCGGGGTGCGGTGGTGCACACCCAGCAGGCGAAGGCGGGCAGCTTGTCCTGAGTCCAAGGGCTACCTGGGCTACATCGTGAGTTCAGAACCAGCCTGGATTACAGAATGAGACCCTGTCTCAAAACAAAAAACAAAAAAACACACACTGAGATAACAGATGACTTGTTTTTAAGCCACCAAATTCTGGGGTGACCTGCAACTATGGTTAGTTGAAACATGTTTCAAGCTTGAGACTAGGATTTCATTTTCAATTTACCTGAGCCATAAACTTCAGATCAAATAAACATAATGCAATTATGCCATGTTTTTATTCCTCTGGAATTTTCAAATTTCAGGAACTTGACCACTGTAGTTTGTATCTTGAATGTCCTCCTAAGGCCTTAATAGCTTAGTCCTTGGAGTGTGGCTACCGGAAGCGGCAGAACCTCTGGAGGGTAGGGTCGTGGGGACAATGGCCTTCTCCCCTTTCTCTTCACTCCCTCCCTTGTGATGTAAGCAGTTCCGCTAGGCAACCTGTTTCTTCCACCAGAACGTGCTGCCTCGCCACAGACCCAAACCATCATGAACTGGAACCTCTGACACTGCGAGCTAAAACAAACTGTCTCTCTTTTGGATTATCTAAGGTATTCTTTTACAGTGACAGAAAGCTAACACAACGACAACTTGCTTTTGTAAAACATTTAGCTATTTACTATATATTGATTTATCTACAGGAATCACACTTGTATTTTTATCAAATACTCATTTTCTATCCCTAAAATATGCCACTTAATTTATGATTTAGTCTTAAGTAAAAAATTGTAAATAAACCATAAAAACCAATAAAGAGGACAGCTGTTGCATGTTCCTTTATATTTTATTTAATATTAACACAGCAAATACTGGAAAAAGGCTTTTAATAATACGATGTAAAGCTGAACACTTAAAATTACACTTGCGCCCCAACCCACCCCAAGTCAACATGCAGATAGCGCTTATCGTCACATCCACTGACTCTGCAGCATTCCACTCCTCATAGTCTGATAAGAGTATCTTTGCCTTGCAACATAACACAATTTCACAAAGTGGCCACAATTGTGGTGGAACACCGTAATACCGTGATTCACAAAGTTCTTTGAGGGGGCTATATTTACATGATAGCAACACAAAATTTTGTTTTTTTCTTTAAATATCCTAAGTCAAACCACAAAAACTCAGGATTTAGTTATTTAATGTGTTTATGAAGACTGCTGCTGAGCTCAAAGCATGCAGGCATTCACGATCCCCCAGATGACGCTGGGTATGGAAACTCCTTCCGTATGGCCAATGACACGATTTTTCACTCATCCCAAGTATCTCCATATTTGTTTACTTTGACTAGGAAAAAAAAGCACAAATAATTGATGATTCTAACCAGTAATAAGTGAATAAAGCACAGCTGGGTTAAATTATAAGGGCGACCCAGCTGCACTTCTGTGAACTAGGGGTTGTTCAGAACTACAAAAGGCCAGTAACAAGAACTTCATATACTTGACCCCCATAAAAATCTTGTAAACACAATCTCCACTTTAAGAGTAAGAAAACAGATTAGTAACTTGCCCAAGGTAAAATCCTTAACAAGCAGAACTCAGATTTGAGGCATGTCTGTTTAGGACCAAAGCCTGGCACTTTCACAACTTTATCACAAACTACCTAAGCATGGTATAAATAGATAGCATAGACCAAAAAGTTACCAGGAAATAATAACAAATTTACACTTTTGTTTTTCACCAAAAAAAGAACATAAAAAATCAAATCTACCAGTAACAGCTCTTCAACCCAATCTCATCTCCCAGGAGCCACCCTACAAGGAAAGAGCTTCCCATGTTTCCATGTTTTAGCTGATATAAACTGTGAAACACGCTCCTGTCTTTTGTATTCCTTTTCTACCTGTCTTCTACGCACCTCCTCCCACTAATCACAGCTCTTCACTCCAGTAACCGTAACAACGCAAGGAAGCCACTACCACAGCGTGCAGCCCTCAGGTATCCCAAGTCTACACTACAGCATTACGAGACGACAACACTACCTATCCCCTTTGTTCTCATCATCTAGTGACCATATATATGGTAGCGTTTTCTGGAGAATATCTGATGTGTGGTGATATTGTTCGGACAGTTAAATAAAATACATACTGTGTTTTTAAAACTTGTCTTAATTTCTATTTTAATAGCAATAAACATAGATCACATAATGGAAACCTGAAAACTGACACTTTCTGACCCTGTGTCTAGATTCAAAAACATTATGAAAAAAAAATCACTGAAGCTAATATACAGAATCTTTATATAAATCACAAAAAGTCAGTTTTATTTTGCAAAGAAAAAAGTTCCTAATTCTACACTGCTGTATCATGTAATGCAACTTTGGGACTGTTCAAAGTTAAAACCACCAATGTCAAAACCCAGCAAATGCTGGAGGTCTGCCCTCACTCCTTAACTTCTGCTTCCTCAGAGGCCTGCAAGTGCACGCTATTTCTCATGTGTCTAGCAAGGTACTCTATGCTGTACTTACCTACCGGAAAGATTACCAAAATATGAGAAAAAAATACTTCCTGCCCTCATGGAGCTTACAGTCTAAACTTCTCAAGTTAATTAGAACAAAGTATCAGTAAGTTTTGACACATTACACAGTAACAAACACTAGACACAGTCTGTGCTAAATGATTTTGAATGACAAATGCCAAGTAATATAAACTGACAATCTACATAAAAGCTAGACTTTTTTTAACTCAAAATTATGACATGGACATTATGTTGTTACGAAACACAATCCTAAATAATACAACAACTACCAATTAAAAATTGAATTGGCTCAAAATGATCATAACATTCATTTTCTAAATGTATTTTAACATTCTTCATGGCATATGGTTTTTAGAAGCTACCAAGAACCTGCTGCCTCCTTGTTTTTTCTTCTTTTTCCGTGGTGCTAGGGATTAACCCTATGGCCTTGTACGTGTTAGGCAAGCGCTCTACCACGGAGCTATAACCACACCTTGACTTTTAAAGTAAACAGAAAACTTTCAAACAATGAAAACACCCTCTTCAATTCCTTAGGATAAAAATCATAAAATTCTATACTGCAAATCATATTTGATATATGATTTCTCTTCCTTTAGAGGTAAATTTCTGTGTCAGAAAATCTACTTTAGGTAATGGATGGAAGGCTGTTCCAAAGGACTCAAGAGAAATGGTGAACTAAAGCCATACAACTAACTACAAGAAAAAAGTACTCACTCCTTAGAAAAAAATCACTGGGTATAGTAGAGCAGGCTTATAATCCCACCTGTGGCAAGAGAATGAGGTGGGAGGATCCTAAGAGGCCAACCTGAGAAACTCAGACCTCAAGTTTAAAATTTAAAAATAAATTAATAAAAAGGGCTGGGATATTGATTAGTACAAAGATCCTATGATCTATCTCTAGTACCACAAAAAGGAAGAGCTAGTAACTCTGAAATAACTGTTCTTTTAGAAATGTATTTTGGTGAACGACTTTAAAAATTAAATCATTTATCAATATAATTAATGTTTTAAACTAATGGTTCAATTTTCAATCCTAAAGAGGTAATGGGATGCAGACTAAACTATCATACCTTCTTTTTTTGGCACTCTTTCCTGTACAGGCCTGACTGAGGTGCCACTCTTTTGTGTTAAAGTTACTTCATATGACTCTCTGTTCTTATGTCTTAATTCCTCATATGTAATACTCTTTCTTTTGGGACTTTCTTCAAGGTTGGAATCAGGTCCTAAAACAACAAACAATTAATAAATGGAGATAAAAGGATTTGGACAAACCCAAAACAAATAAATTCTATAAATATTTCTTATGTGCAATAAAACAGAATAAAGTGAAATAAAGATTCTAATTATCAGCACCACTGAAAAGGTACTATGCTTTCCCAAAGGTAATTACAAAACTAAAACCTATTACTTATACACTTTTAAGCTTTTACTTCTAAAACTTTACGTCAAAAAATTTAAGAACCAAATATAATTGGAAAGAATGTGTATCAAAATATGTAAAACGATTGTGTAACTTAAAGTAATTTAAATGCTAGTGTTTTAAATTGGGAAGCTGTTTATACTACGTATAACAACTGAACAAAACTTGCCACAGTGTAGATTTTATTATTTTTATAGTTAATAAGAGTGATAAAGTACATATGCAAACATCAGTTTCTTTTAAAAAATTGGTGTGCCATCTTTACTATATTTAAACAAAAGTACGTGAAAATAACTAACTGAAAAGTACAAACTACAGCCTTTAACCAGAGTGGGCACAACTCTCATTCTGATCCAACAGATAAAAAGTTGAACAAAGTGTCAACTCTTCAACCTAGGAACCCAGGTTTATCTTTATCTTTCCCAAAGAGAATCAATATGTGAACAATATATACTATCGAAGCATCAAACACTGATGAATAACTTCATGTTCTGTTTATCTTATCAGAATCAAATATTAAACATAGTGAACACAATGTACAAATAGCAAAAACAGTAACAAACAGTTAAAGAAATTAAATGATGCTAAGGTAACATTCAGTGAACTATTATTATTATCACTTATTGATGGTACTGGAGATCAAGCCCAGGGTTTTCACACTGGGCTATAGCCCCAGCCTGTTTTTAATGTTATTTTGAGACAGAATCTTTTTAACTTGCTAAGTAGGCCAGGCTGGACTCAAGCTTCCAGTTCTCCCACTTCAGCCTCCAGGATATAGGAATTACAGGCCTACGCCACAGGAAGTGGCTAAATCACCACTGAAAACATTTTACACATCACACCAAAAGTAGCACTCTTTTTTTTTTTTTTTTTTTTTTTTTTTTTTTTTTTTTTGGAGACAGGGTCTTGCTCTGTAGCTCAGGCTGGTCCTGAAGTCACAGTGAAGCCCAGGCTGGCCTTGTACTGAGGGTAATCCTCCTGCCTCAGCCTCCTGAGTGCTGGGATTACAGGCATGCGCCACCATGCCTGGCTTTATGTGGTGCTGGGGAATCAAACTCAGGGCCTTAACCACTGTGCGAATCCTCCAGCCCCAAAAGTAGCACTTTTTAATGAACATATTTAATGAACAAACTGAACATATCATTTTTATATCATATTCGTTTAAATAAATTTTAAAAATAAAATTATATAGAGGGTACTTATTTGGAACTTCATGAAGTACCAGTGAATGATCAGAATTTTCTAAGCAACATAACTATACACGTTTTTATATACATATACAGCACCAATATAAAGCAAAGATGACTTAAATTTCTCCATATATATGTATATATTCTGGTTGATACCGCATATCTTCTGGATAATAAAGAAAAATATTATCTTATATTAGGTTTAAACAATTTGCACTGCTTTAGTAACAAGTACTCAGTGAACTCATTTCCCTTCACCATAAACAGTATTTTTTAAATCTTGGACCAGACAACATGCATTTCAAGAACTCTAGGTTCTTAGCCTCACTCTGCTGACAACCCGTGAACGTCCTTGGGCAAATCACTAATCTCCTTTCAATCTTGGTTTCCAAACTGTGACACTTGTAATTCAATCAGAGGATGTCTACAGAGTTCCTTCCAGGTCTAGTATTTTTCTAATCCAAAAAAATACTATTCTGAAACTGTGATAAGTGAAAATATAAACCAAGATAATGGAAAATTTTCTCCACTTATGAAGCCAAATGTCATTATGAAGACTATAATTTACTACTTTGGGAAGGTTATAAAGATCTGGAAGGAATAAAAAATGTAAAATATCATTGCTTCAAGTCTAATTGCAATAAAGTATCCATGATAAGCCTTCAAACACCTATAAAAGAGTGCTTTCTGCTTTGAAGATTAATAATTACTTGGATTTCTGGTTAAAAAAAATTATAGGGAGAAATAGGACTCAAGCAAGAAAAGGTAATGGTAATGGAAGACAGCATCTAGAGCACAGCAAAGCAAGCCACTGGGGGACCACGTGGAAAGCAGTAAAAAAGGGGCAAGTATGATTTAGGAAAGAAGGCCAGAGAAGACAGCAGTGGACAGGAGGGCAGCTGCTGCGAAGGGCATAAAACAGCATCAAAATATAGCTCTTGCTGTGACTGTGGGTAGATACCAAAGGGATTTTTGTTCCCTCTTAGGTAGAAATTATGTAACATGGAGTTTTCTAATGCAAATGTGGGGAGGATGTGGGTCATTACAAGGGAAGAGTTTGTGCCAACTATCACGAATTTAGGAAAAATGGATTTGAAACTGAGATTGGAAAAATGAGACACAGTGAGGACAGGACAGCTGCTTTTGATGACAAAATGGTAACTACTCTTTCCAAATATGCTCTAATCTGACAATGTCTTTGCTTTCACCCTTCAAAGGAAGGAAGCAGAGGATTCTCAGTAACTTCCAACTAAACTCTGCTGAGTCTCTTTAAATGTCTCTTATGCAAGGTCAATAATTACCTTGCTGCCCCAACTTGCACTTGAAGGTAGTGCAACACAACGAAGCTTTCCACAGTAGAGGACATCTGACATCGCAATGTCCAACACAGGAGACATTAGCACATGTGGCTACTGAACAATTAAAATGCTACCAAAGCAACCGAGGAACTAAATTTTAAATTTCAGATTAACTAATTTACATAGCCACAGATGTCTAGCAGGTACTTCATATCCTGACCTACCTACATCCCTTTTGCATCTTCTTAGCCCTTCCTTGACCTATACTTAACATCTCCTTTCACTGCATGTTCTGCTTTCAACCCACATATAGATTCAAATTGCTATTTCAAACAAATAAACATACTATATCTTCCAAACTCTAATTGTTCCTTTAGCCCTACTTGTCCCTGTTATTATCTTACTAAATTAGTCTCAAGACGACTGTTTCCAAGTACTCCACAAAGATCTACAATCCTTATCCAAACACCCAGGGTTAGTTATGCTTCAAAACTGAGAATTTCTCAGATTAAAAAACATATATAATATGATGTATATTTTCTGTACCACTTAGTATTTATCCATTCAGACGTTTGGGACAGGAATGAACAGTGAGCAAACACATTAATATTCCTACAACAAAAAATATAGAAAATAGTTTTACCAGCAAAGTAAAGACTATACTTACATAACTTTTCTATTTAGTTCAGGTCAAGGTTTGCTGGCCAATGAGCTTGGGTCAGATTTTATTTATTTTTTGGTGGTGCTAAGGAAGAAACTCAAGGTCTGACACATGCTAGGCAAGCATTCTACCACTGAGCTATATTCCCAGCCCTAAGGTCATATCTCACTTAAAACAGTAACAAAGAATTATGATTTTCAAAGCTTTTGAGACTTTGGATAAGGGAACTGTAGGCCTGTACTTCCTGGTTCTAATTCTCTACCTTTCATTGCAGACTAGAGTGAAAAAAAGAAGGAAACTAATATCTACTAAGAATCTATTACTTGTCAGCTTCATTTCTGATTATTTCATCAACTTTCAACAGTTCTTTGGCATATATTATCTCTGTTCAAGAAATCAAAAAGGAAGGGATTATAAATTTGTTATTTGCTGTGACTATGAAATGCCAAAACATTCAAATTCAGGCCTTCATCCAAAGCTGAAGTCATTTCATGAACATGCAAGTTATTCAAAGTTAGTATTTACACAAACGTCACAATCCATTTTCAGGTGGATTTTCTCACTTGACAACCGTTCTGTAAGTCAGGTAAGTATTCTTCTAACGTTACAGACAAGGAAAATAAAGGTGCAAGGTAAGTCTATCAAACAGAACCTTTGCTTTCTTGAAGGTTCTGCTTCCAGAGGCACACTTACCACTTCACTATTCCACTAATGCTGCATGAGTATTCAAATACTGGGACCTATGAGTAATTTATCCTGCTATCTCAGCATCTTCTATCAGACTACGAGTTTCTCAACAACAGGAACCAAGTCTTGCTCATCTTTACTTCTTTTGTATCACTTAACATCTACTATTTCTCAAGGAATGTTGAATAAATGAAGAAAAAATGAACAAAAGGAAGAAACATGCTGAGTTAGGCTGACAAATGAGGTTAGGTGGATGGCTGATGGTGGAACACACAGGTGATACCCAGGAGAAAAGGTCATCGAGTAAAGTTTATACATACGTTGGACCATAAATGCTGAAATTCATTTCAAGAGAAGTTTCTACCTTGGGCAATATGATCAGTAATACCAGTGGGAGTGGACTCATTCATGGAAGAACTGAATGGAATTGGTTCATAATGAGGCAGCATCTCCTTTTCTATGTCGTCCGCTGCTGAGGACGTCACAAAAGAGGACTGACCACTCACGGCAGCGTCAGACTTTGACTTCTGAGAATAGTGCCTGGAAAAAAATATCATATTGCGTAAGAAAAAGGAGTCATTGCTTACCTTATTTAAAGAAGTGCTGAAGTATGAACACAAGCTATCAAACTTCTAAAATAATAATTAACACATTTATAAGGAGTGTTTCTGTCACCAAAAAAAACATTAAAAAAGTGTCTTGACCTACTTATGCAACTTAAAAATTGTCATTCAATACAAATAAAAAAGGGAAACCACCAATTTTCTGAATATTAAACTTTGAGATAATTTAAAGGGTTTTAAAGTTCTTGGAAAGACAAAGTACTTCAGATTAGATGTAATTTCAATGATTATATTAATTTCCCACATTAATTGAGAAGTTACAGCCAGGACTCAATATAAACACTAATTTGATGTAACAAATATAAGTAATATTATCTCTTACAAGGTTTTCATTGCTTGTATTTATGGTGTAATTTATCTACCAATCTATTTACAATTATTATTTATCTACCTATCAAGACAGATTCATTTATCCATATCATATAACTCAAACCACAGTCTAAGGAAAACCAGTAACAAGATAAATACTGCTTTACTGAAAGTGGAAGTTTGAAAATTTTAAAATTTGAAGTTTTAAGTGTTTTTAATTTTAATTACAATTAACAGGGTTTTATACATTATAAAAAGCTTGGAAGACCCCATATATCACAACTATTATTATTAATATTTAATTTCATACTTAGTTTTTATCAAAAGTATTTCATCATGAGGCGTCAAGACTTCATAATCAGTTTAAGTAACTTCACAATGCTCATTACCTGGTATCTTAATTAAATGTTCATTACACTACTGCAAATTAAGTTGACTATAGTTTTTCTCTATTTAAACTGTATACAACTTTTTGCCTGAAGTTTTTATTTTAGAAACAAAGAATTTAGTATGAAGAAACTCAAAATATTCCAAATTTTAGAAATACCAATATATGCTATCAAAATACTATCCTAAATACTTGTACTAATTTACACCAGAAATTATGGTATCAGTTCACTTTTAAAGTTATTTAATCAAAAATTAGGAATGACTGGGCTCGGTGGCACACATACTTGTAATTCCAGCTACACAGGAGGCTGGTGAGTTGAAAGCCAGCCTAGGCAATGTAGAAAAACCCTGTCTCAAAATAAAAATAAATAAACAAACAGTCTGGAGTTGTAGTGTAGAGCCAAGACCGTGGGTCCAAGCTTCAGTACTGAGGGGGAAAAGGGAGGAACTGATTCCTAGTATGAAGCCAAATTATAAAACAAAATCAATGTACTGTATCTCCGGGAAATTCAAGGCCTTATCTGCTCACTTTGCTATTTTACTTATTTACTTACTTACTTATTTATTGAGACAGGGTCTTGCTGTGGGTCCCAGACCAGTCCTGACCTAAACTCACTATGGAGCCCAGGCTCACCTTGGCCTCAGGGCAATCCTCCTGTCTCAGCCTTCACAGAGCTGGCATTAAAGGCGTGCACCACCACGTCCAGCTTAAATAGTGCCGGAGAATGGACCTCAGGTACGTGGCGCTTGACTTAGCACTAGGCAAAGAAGGCTTTAACTGCTGAGTCATTCCTCCAGCTCCTCATTTTTCTATTTTAAATGTTAGAAACACTGAAGACAAAAATTGAAATCTGTTAAGAGATGGCACTAACTCTGGAAATTCAAAACAAACATTCAAAATGTACAAATCAAAGGTCTTTTGCAAGTGTAATCAAGACAGAATCGTTTAGCTTGTAGGAAATAGCAAGTTTTCCATGGTCCTTCAATTAGGCAATGCTTTAGGCCATGGTCCTTCAATTAGGCAATGCTTTAGGCACTGAACTATGCATCTAGTTGTTTCTTTTCTAAAAACCTTAAGTGAAGATGAGAATCTGTCCTACCCAGGGGGTGAAGATCGCCGGGTTTGTCCTGATCGCAAAGCTTCTCCAAGGGGAGAATTCTCAAGATTCCGGAACTTCTCTTGGCAAGTCCTCACGTAAGACAGCTTTCCAGCAAAGTAGCCCATGATACAAGCAACTTAGTTGTAAAATCAAACAAAAAGGCACAATTGATTAGGTATTAGAAGTAAAAACTTATTTCTGAAAAAACATTTTAAAAACCATTAATTCTAAATGTTTTTGGTTTGGAAAGGCCTGAGACTTTTTGAGATAATGGTAAAAGTATCATTAAATCAAACTCATGAGAGTTCACAGAGAAAGTCTATGGATGTAATGCACTTTCCCCAAATAAAGTAAGCCAAAATAAAGCAGTTGTAAGAGAAATCAACTCAAATATGTTATTAAAACATATAGGAAATACATGATAAAAGTATGATGAAAAGAGGAATCACACTGTTAAGTTCTAATCTAATTATAGGTATTGAGGCCATTTAGTTTTCTGTAAAATGGACATATACTGTTTGCTCAATTTCTCAAGATAGCTTTAAAAATAAAATTAGACACACCAAATCCCTCCAAAAAATGGACTATGAAGTGTAACCTAAATATGACATTTACTGCATAACATACTTCTTTCTAATAGAGATGAGAGGCTAATGTGAAAAGATTCAGGAAAAGTGTCAGGAACTTTTTAAAAAGAGTAATGTACCTTCTTTTCTCTTTTTTAGCCATAGGCATATTAAAAGATTTTTAAAATTAACTTTAATTCTAAATATACTCAGATTAACCAAAATAGCTATACAACTTTCCATCCCCAAAGACTGGTCAAGATTTTATTTCCAGGTACTATGTACTTAACAAAATAATTTCAAATTGTTATATTAGTAAGAAGGAAAAAATGTCTTTCAAGTAACTCAAGCTTTTTGACGCCAATACCCAATTAGTCCATTTAATGAAAGCTTCAAACTGGTCTGTCACATATAACCAACCACATAACCAATATGAATAAGTCAGCACATTTGATGAAAATTAATGATTTTACTTAGGTAAAAAAGCTTAAGACAGTGTTGTTCATACTTACATATAAGTTTAGGGATGGAACCAAATCTGGGATGACTTGAAAGGATTCCTAAAGAATAAAAAGTATTTGAGTAATATTGTTAAAGAAAAAAAAAAGCAGTCTAGACTATCTGTAAATTAGCTGGCAACATTAGCTATTTTTGTAATCCGAAGGAACTCTAAAGTATTTGTGAAAGAGAGAATCAAATAAACTTAAGGATCAACAAAAGTATTAAAAAATCCCAGGAGATTGTTATAGACTATTAGAATAGGTGAGTAGACAGATCACCTGATACAAAATCAGCAGGAAAAAAAGAACTGTATCTATACTAAGAAAAAAAAAACCAAATAAAACCAGTATTTTTAAATGGTAAAATTTACTAGAGCATCAAAAACCACCCAAGACCCAAGAACAAATCTGATGAGAGATAAAAATTTACAGTGAAAAGCCACAAAACTTGTGGAAGAATGAAAGCTAAAAATGAATACACCAAACTCAAGAACTGCAGTATTAAACACTGTAAATATGTTAATTCTCCATAAAATCATCTATAAACCCAATGCTCTAGTTAAAGCAAGGTTTTGCTTATACTGAAAATTATGTCCAAAAATTATGTGCAGTATTATCTTAGGGCCAAGACAATACTGAAAAAAATTTTAAAAAAATTGAAAAATGGACTACTACCAGATCTTAAGACCTATGAGAAAATTTCATTAATCAAGACAGTCGGTGTGTTAGAATAATTAAGTGATCCACACTAGAAGAGTCCAGAAATGGACCCAAACAGGTACAGTCACCGGACATATGACAAACACAACACTGCAATAAACAAAATACAATCTTCCAAAACACTGTGGGTCAGTTACTTAGCTGTAAGGGGTGAAAACTAAAAAATTAAAAATTAAAAATTCCAGAAGGCTTGAAGATTTAGACTGAAAAATAATAAAGCTTACAGAAGAAAGCATGAAGAGACCATCTCTGTCTTCAGAGTAGACAGCACAGAAGGGGCTCATCATAAAGGAAACCGAACTCTCAATTAAGAACTAATAAACCAGACTCTTAAAAACTACATTTTATATATATATACATATATATATATATGTATATATATATATATATGTATATATATATATATGTATATATATATATATATGTATATATATATATATATCCGACAAAAGACTCACTTCCAGAATACACAAAGAACTCCAAAAAGATAATCCAATGGAAAACAGAGAACAGACTTCAAGTTATGTCACAAAAAAGGATATAGTCAAATGAAGTATAAACAAAAGCTCATTAGCTTCATTAGTCACAGAAAAATGCAAATTAAAATCAAAATGCAATCAACATCACTGCTCATTTATCACTAAGACTGTAATACAAAATAAAGAAAAAATATGCCCGACGTGGTGTCACAGACCCGAAATCCCACACTCTGGGAGGCCATCGTTAGAGGACTGAAAGCTCAAGCCCAAACTGGATATTTGAGACTCTGTCTCAAATCCAAAAATTTAAAAAAAGGGTGTGGATATACCCCAGTGTGAAGACTCTGGGCTCAATTCCAATTCCAGGGAAAAGGGTGTTTGTGAAAAATTAGGAGAATAAATTCCTCCAAATAATGTTACGTGTAGAATTACCTACACTAAAGCTAAATACATATATTCATAATATATGACCCAGCAAAATGCCTATCAAGGGACACTTTATTCAATGCCAAAAAATGGAGGAGTTAAAATTAAAAACTACCTAATTGGTAATGTATATAATAGGACAAATAAAATGAGGTGGACTCCAAAAGCAGAAAAATTCACAGTCAGCAATGTGAAAATACAACTACACACAATGTAAATAAATCCCATGGTGTGCTGGCAAATCAACTCTTTATTCAAAAGCCTGGGGTTTAATGCCTGTCAATTTCTATAATATAAAGCTTTCAAAGAGCTTTGGGGTTGTCAAGTTCTGAAAATTTAACACTCAGTTCTCAAAAGCCAATTCAACACAGTGTCACTATACTACTGAGGAATCTCAAAAATGCTGAAGAAACCAGCATAAAAAATTATTTGACTGAATGCTTCCATGTAATTAAAGTACAGAAAAATCTAACCTATGCTGTTATCCTCAGCTCCTATTTAAACCATTAGGATGATCCAGAGCAGAAATGGAGAATGAGTTTTAAGAGTATCTACATTTATACTTTAAAAGTTATTGGAAGCCAGGCATGGTGGTGCACGCTTATAATCCCAGTGCTGAGGAGGCTGAGGCAGGAGGACTGCCCTGAGTTCTCAGGCCAGCCAGAACGAGCCAACACAGACTACATAGTGAGTTCAGGACCAACTTGGACTACAGAATGAGAACCTGTCTCAAAAAAAAAAATTGTTGGCTGTCACCACTTACTTATAGAGAGCCCTGACAACATACAGACACCGCATACCGGTAATAGTAAACATGCATGTATGTGTGTTAGTTAGTAAAGACTGAACCCAGGGCCTTGGCAATGAACTCCATCCCCAATCTATTTTTAGACAGAGTCTACAAGTTGTTGAAGTCTTCAAATAGCTCCCTATCTCAAGAACTCTTCCTCATTTCGTTATTCAAATCATAATTTCTTCTTGTTCTATCATAGCTATTTAACAGAACTTTCACTCCTCCATGCATTTTTTGCCTCTATCTGAGTCAACCTCCAGTCTGGCACCCCACTCTACCCTCATAGCCAAGCCTATCATCCTGAGTACCAGGGTCCCTCCTCCTGATACACTCCTTCTTTTAAACCTAATCATGCTTATTCTTCAAAATCCACTTCTTTCAATAAACATTCATTAATAATAGCAATCCTACAGAGATGTTTCTTCTTTGAAAGATTTTTCATCTACAACTATTATTAGTCTCTAGTTCACAATTTAGTAGCCTGGTATCTGAATTTCCTATTTCCTTCATTGTATGTCCATACACAGCTCCCAAATTTCTTTTGTAAACTCCCTGTTTAGCTTTAATCATTATTAAATAATATAATGATTACAATAGGTAAAACAGGTAGAACATAAAGCCAAACTGGCCTATGAAATAACTCAGTTTTAAAGGACACAAAAGAGATTCTTGAGATAGTCTTTAAATTATTACTCCTATCTCCCTCCAACACTATTATTCTTTTAAAAATAGTAGACAGGATTGAATCGAGGGCATTCATAGTGAGCTACAGCCCTAACCTTTTTAACATTTTTAAATTTTGAGACAGGGTCTTGCTAAACTATACAGGCAAGGCTCAAACTCACGCTCCCGCTGCCCCAGCCTCCCAGAGTACTGGGGTGACAGCCATGCAACACTGTATCTGGCTTGGACTGTTTTCAATACCTAGCTTTTAATCAAGCCTACTCTCCATGTACTTCATATTGTCCATGTGAAATAGCTTAGACATTCCTATCACAGTCACATTTTTACAGGAGCTAGTTACGCAAAGAACAAGTTTTTAGACGATCTAGAGGCCATTCTAAGGTAACTATGAACACCTTCCTAGACACAGAAAGCACACAGTTTATCAAGCACTATCTAAATGAGTAACTTTACTGCCTATATCACTGTATTTTAAAATGCAGAGACTGGTAATACTGAATCCACAGAAATATACTGTACAATTTAAGCCAACAGAATTTGGGACAACAAAGTCTCTTTGGGGATTTACTAAAAACAGATTACTGGCAGATCCCTAAGACTCCCTTTTTCAAAAAAATGCTCACTTATCCCTACCTGGGTGATAAGACAAAGCGAGTTTAGGAGCTAGTGGTCCTTAAGCCATCGGAAGTTTGTTAGAACAAATTCCAGGACTTCACTTTAGTGACTAACTTACTAGGTCTGAAAACGGGAACCAAAAATTTGCATTTCTAACAAAGTAGTTGCTAAGTCACCCAGGCTAGGCTAGACTATGTAGAAACAAGTTCACTTTCTTGCCTTTGTCAACTGTTAATGATGCTCTTCTGTATAAGAGAGCTGCAACTTCTCAAATCAAGACAAATGAGTCAGTTATTCTACAGACAAAACTCTTGATGGTGAAATTTATCAATAAAGAGAAATTCATCAATGATAATACTAAGTAAGATGCATTATCACTTTCCCTCAATCATAAAAATATAAAACATAATACACAAAATACTTAATAAATTCAAAGTTTAAATATTTACCTTTACTAATTAATCCTTGAGTAATCAACATACTTGTTGCAGCCAAAGGCACAGCTATAAGAGAAAAAAAGAACTGGTCAGCATCAACAAAAGGACGAGAGTTTATCTTGGGCTCATGAGGAAAAAAGCAGCAGTAAAACTAGACAGTGACAGCACAACTAAAATTCTTAAAGGAATTCTCATTTTAAAAAGCTGAACTATATACACAGATGATGAAGAAGTTAGAGTATTTTAAACCAAAACATTACAAAATACTAATGTAATTCAAGAACCATCTAGATTTAGGTTGAAAAACAACTAGCAATTTATTAATGACCAACTAACACATAACTAAAAATAATTAAAAGTTCCTTCTGAAGTTGAGGGGGTTGTGGGAGAGTAACCGAGAGGCTAGAAGCCAATCACAAATATTAAAAGCCACTGAAGGCTAAAGATTAAGTTCCCTGCAGTATGCTATGTGCCTATTTGCATTGCTTCATTTACTTTATAATCACAGTTGAGTGCTGAGGTGTATCAATAACATTACTACCCTTTCAAAGATAAGGATACTGAAGCTTAGAGATGTTGAGAAACTTGCTCAAGGCCATACAGCTAGTCTAGTCACATCTGATACCAGATTTCAAGCTTTTAAGATTTAATGTGACCCAAAACACAAAATATATTTGATGTAACCACATAGCAGCTGGGGCAAGAATTAAAAAGCATGTATTCTGAATATTCTTTAAGACTATATTAAAATACTATGGCTTTGTGCCTATTAACTCAGAATGAAAAGCTCCAAAGTTGTCATCATAATTTTAAAGAGACAACTTAAACCAGCTCTCAATCAATGTTCTCTATACTGGCAGTAACGGAACTTCCTGCAATGGTGGCAGCTGGTCCCTGGACAGCCAACCTGCAAGAAATTCTATCTGGAAACTTGACCACTAAACAGTTCTCTACATTGAAGTAAATAAATGGCTCATTTTGCCTGAATTGTTTGTATAAATTCATTCACACTGAACACCTGCCTTCCAGCTGGGAGTCTGGAATTTAGGCACTAAGGTAAGGGTGCCTCCAAGACCAGCTCCACATAAAAACTGGCTTAGAGTTTCTAATGAGGTTCCCGTAGCAGGTAAAACACTGAACAAGAGTTGTTGCTGGCTTGTGGATAAATTAAACACTCCTCTGTGCATAGCTCCACCAAGAAAACTCTTGCTTAGCTTGGCCTCCTCCGGACTCCACCCTGCACTCCTCTCCTAATTCTGTTTTGCATTCTTTCGCTGTACCACAGCTAGCACAGTGCACGGCGCTGCTCCAGGCCAGGGCTTAGCAATATACTCTTTGAGTTTTGTAGTTAACTCAGTCTTTGCCCCAATTACCCAACTGCTATTTTATGTCAAAAGTATATAAACAAACATAGCTGTGTTCCAATACAATTTTATTTATGGGTGAAAAAATATTAACCTTATATAATTTGTACATGAAATAAAAACACTCCTTTTTCCTCTACATTTTTTTTTTTCTTGACACAGGGTCTTGCTCTGTACTCCTGGCTGCTCCTAAACTCACTATGTAGCACTGGCTGGCCTGCAACACAGGGCAATCCTGCCTCAGCCTCCTGAGTGCTGGGATTACAGGCACGCAACACTACAGCCAGCCTACTGGTGCTGGGGAATGGAATCCAGGGCCTTGTGCTTGCTAAGCAAGCACTTTTAACTGCCGTGCTGTGCCTTTCCTTTCTTTCTTCTTCTTCTTCTTCTTCTTCTTCTTTTTTTTTTTTTTGACTAGGTCTCACTCTGTAGTCCAGAATGCTACTGAACTATGTAGATCACGTGGTCTCGACCTCACACAATCCTACCTCAGCCTTCGAGGGCAGGGATTACAGGCATGCTCCACCATGCCCGGCTCATGGTGCTAAGGAATCGCCTTGTACTTGTTAGGCAAACACTCTTAATGGCTACAGCTAAGCCCTCAGCCTCCCTCTTCCATTTAAAAATATAAAAACAATTTTTAGTTCACTGCACACAAAACAGATAAGGTTCATGGGCTGTCGTTTGCTGAATTCTGCTCTAAATTATACCTTCAGTTTAAGAACTCAAGTAATTACGACACTTGATTTGTTGAAGAAACTTCATGATTAAACTATTAACACGACTTTGGAACAAGCTTCCCTCTTGCACATCATGGGTAAAGCCGAAAGGTTTGACTCCTCACTACTCTACTCACTAACAGATTTACCTTTGCTGGAAAAATGGTTTCATTAAGGCTGGCTGGTTAGAATGCCTTCACATATTACCATTTAAGGTTTTTTGAAGGACAAATCCCTTTTAATTAGAGCATCAGTTCAGCTCGATTCAAGGAATGCAACATGAAGCACTGAAGAATTATATAAGGATAAAGGCAATGAGTGTTAGTCAGCCATCTCTACAATGGACAACGCTTTCCCCTTTTAATGCAAAGAGTAACAGTCAGTTTAAGGTGATTCCAGTACTAGTTATTCCGCTCACCACTATGCTTGCATCCATCTCTTCTCATGCTATAAAGGGATAAGGAATTACGCCTATGATCTCTTTCCGACTCACACATTCTACATAGCACAGAAAGCAAATGATAAACTTACTCAGATTTCAGAGGTTAAGTAGTCCTCATCCCAATTAGAGTTGACATTCATAAAATAAAGGCATATGCCCAAAATTTAATTTGCTTCTAGCCTCTCCCTCATTAATGAAACTTACTTTCATAAACTTTTATTTCCATAAATAAACAACAGGCATATGCTCAAAGCAATACAAATGGTTAATTATGGTAGGCCTGAGATCAGAACCTAAGTCTTCTGACTTAGGGTCAACAGCTTTTTCCACTATTCTATGTGACTCCTATTTCAGAGCCTTTTCAATACTTTTTTTAGGCAAACCAACAATACTTCTGACCAAAACCTATTTCACGTTATGACCACCATATCCAATACAAGAATCCCTATAATTCCTTGAACTTTCCTCTCTTCACAATAGCAAAATACTACTCTAAGTTCAAAATTTTTAAAATAGAAACTTTTATTAAATTAATCAAGATAGCATCAACAGCCATTTAATCAAGATAGCTAGCACCTGTTTAAAAGCTGATTAATTAACTGAACTAATCCCCACAACAATTTAATGAGATAGGTAGGTATCATCTCTATTTTACAGATAAGGTAACAAGAATACAGACAGGAACTTGCCTAAAATCTCACAGATAACATGTGTGGAACAGTGATTCAAATGCAGATAGGCAAATGGGCTCCAGACTCTATGTGCTCTCTGATTATACTTCATATTTGAAAACTAAAATACTATTCATATGATCTATAACTGATGTAAATCTGAACTAGTGTAACTTATTGGCAATTCCAGAGATTAAAAACTACTACGACATATAATATGCAATAAACTGATCTATTATGGTCAGACTCTTTCACCACCTGTGCGTGTTTTGGCAGATACTGTTTTTTTTTCCAATGGCCACAACTTTTAACACCTAGAAATAAGATATTTTCATAGTTACACTTTAAGATTAACAGAAAAATCAGAGCAAAGTTAGAGAAAATGAACTCTAAATACACAAGTCTAATTTAAAACCAAAATGAATACACAAAACATGTAAAAATTACCATCAGTACTTCTCTAAATGCTTTCTAAATGCTTTCCTCACCACCCTTTTTCAATCAATAGTCACAAGCTGATCTTCTCCAGAGCCACACGAATTCTATTATCCACTTACATAAATACAAAAATGTTACATACTGACTTATTTGAAAACAATATTGTAATATTAAATTACTAAATATTAAATAATATTAAAGTACTAAACTTCTTAATACATGACTATAAAGTGTTCCTGGTAATTATATGGTAAACTTTCTGCCACCTGGTTATAGCCAAAGTTCTAAATATATTGAATATTTTGATATTAGAACATGCAACACCTAGTTATCTGTGTTTTAAGAGTCAACTGTTACTTGCTATTGTTTCGCTGCTGTAATTTCCTAGTAAACCACATAGAATCCCTAATTAACATGATGTTTTCAGCCTGTCCTTATTACACGCTTTTTGCTTCTTCAGCTTGGAACTAATCTGTTTTAATACACAGAAATTACTTAGCTTTCATATAAAAAGGTATTTGTCCCACTACCAGTAGTCAGGTACACACAGAAATCCTCTACAGATCAATGCCCATTAATGTACTTTTAGCAAATGATGTTACAACAATTTAGTGTTAAAAAACCTGGACACCCTAATATTTATGTAACCATTAACCCAACATTACGACTCCAAACTATCAACATACTTTGTCTTTTTCTTAATCCTACACCAAGACTTGAAAATAATACTGCACTAAGAATGCAAATTGACCACACTAAACTTCTTTCTTCCTACATACAAGAAATTCTAACTGTATCTTTTAATCCATAATATTACAAACTGAGTATCTTTATTACTTGACTCTTACTTTTCCTTTATTACTGCCCTTAATAAATCTTTTGGAAAATTCCCTTACATGTCCTTTCAAAAATCTTTCAATGTCAGCTTATCCTCCCCAGTCTAAACAAGTAATCAGCCACATCTCCTCAATGACTATATTTATGCCTTAATTATTATCAGAAGCTTATAAAAGCTCTCACGAAGTACAACTTCACATCCTTCTAAACCATCTTACCATTCTCCTTCAAAAACAACATAACTTACAGTATCATCCCCACTGTGCAAGAACCTAAAATATTCTGAATCTAACTTCTCACCATTTCCTTATTTTTCTATTCTCAATTCAGCCCCAAGGGGCCAAAAGAGATGAATTCACTGTAGACTCAGTCTTGGCTCAATTACAATTAATTTATCTCTTAAAATTCTTATTGTAGCTATCCACATGATCTATTTTTGTTCATGTTAGCTTTGTTTCAAATGATCAGAAGACAGTATCCCATATGATTTATCTTCCAAGTACCACATACATGTGAAGTATATACACCAGGCTGACTGAAAAAAAGGTACATCCTCCTTTATTGTGACTCTACTCCTCTTAAAATTCCACCCAGCCCTTTTGTTATAATTCCCATACAGTAATTGTAAAGGACTAGAGTCTCCAGTTGAAGCAATACCAGGGTGTTCATTTTAGAGACTGGATCTCATTCTGTACCCCAGGCTAGACTGGGACTGATAGCAATCCTTCAGCCTTCAAAGTGCTGCCACGCTCAGTTTTATGTGGTGCTGGGGAACCAAACTCAGGATCTTGTGCTTGTTAGGCAAATGCTTTATCCACTGTGCCATTCCTCCAGCCCAAGACCAGAGTGGTTAAAAGATTATATTTTTGTAGCACTTCCAGCATTCTTTGTGTTTAAAATATTAAAAAGAACTGGTAGTAGTGTAATTTTTCCTAACAATAAAACGGGAACTAACCAGTTATTATGTAGTGATTAAAAGTATACGAGTTCAAGTTGTTGTTCCAGATAACCTTGGTTTCAAGTTCAGATATCATAATTTGCCAACTGCATTATACTAGTTAGGTCATTTAATCTCTCTAAATCTCAATTCCTTCATCTGTGAGGTAAGGGTAGTAGTTTTCAACTTTGTTGGGCTACTTTTAAAATTTATATACACTCACTAAATACTAGCTATTACTACTGCTAACAAAATTATTTCATGACTTCTTTTCCTTTTTGGTAGGGTCTCATTGTTTAGTCCAGCCTGGTCCTGAATTTACCATGCAGCCCAAGCCAGCCTTGCTCTCACAACAATCCTCCTGTCTCTGCCTCCTGAGTGCTAGGATTACAGGCATGCTCCACCATACCCAGTTTATGTGGTGCTGGGGAATCAAACTTGTGCTTGCTAGGCAAGTGCTCTAACTGCTGAGCTATACCACCAGCCCAACATTACCTCATGGTTTAAAAAAAAAATTCAGGAATGACTTTAGCAGATGCACAATTCCTTTATTTTCTTAATCTCCTAGCAACAAATACACTCTGCCAATTGTGTGCCAATTTGTTCCATGTGGATTTATAACTTCAAATACAAATTTAAAATTTCAGGTACAAATTTTGAATCAGATCACACTGATCCAAACACTGAACTCACATCTGAACCAGAAGCTTTCGTCATTGCACTCAGCAAACATTCTTCTTTCTTCCTCTGTCGGAATGTAATCAGCCCCTATGTCTTTTTACCAAAGAAAAGTAGAAAATAATAAAATATCAATAAAAAACTCTTAAAAAACTAGCTCAGTCTAAATATTGACAAAAGACACACAGTACTTTTAAATTTTAAATAATGAAACAATTACGTTATAAGCTTTTAACAAACCTTGACTTCAGACAGAAGTTAGTACCATTACCTGCTGGCAGAACTGGATATATAATGTGCTTGACTCAGCATAAAAACAAAACCCAGGACCCTTTATTTAAATTACTATGAATTTAAAGAGGGCAACAAAAGAGCATTAGGCCAAGTGTGGGTCCATGTGTAACTATACAGGTGACATAGCTCAGGAAACCAGCCCACCAACTACTATTACTTAACCAGTAAAGTTTTCTTTACATAGAGAGTGCTTCCAAATTATAAATACTTAGTATGATAGTTACGGGGAATAGGTCTTGGAACTTCTGCATTCGGCTCTCGAAACTCAGCCCTCCCATTCATCTTGCCTGCATCAAAAACATTTATGTTAGGTATTAGAAACTATCACGACAGTTTGATGCAAACGCAGATAAAGTTACCAATCTATGTGGCAATTAACAATATTTGCTAAACATTACTACCACATCTGAAGTACTTGACATAATAAAAATAGCTAAATAAAAACATCATAAACCTAGTAATTAATTAGAACTGATTCATGTTTGGCCCCTTAGTTGAAAAGGAATACATGCTTTATAAGCACTTATCAGTTTATATGAAGTATATAAAGACATCAACAAAACTGACAAGTTTTTCCTCCTAAAGTTGACTTATGTCACATTATCCTAAGTTTTGGTCCTTTCAGAAATCTATGACTGTACAGGTGACACGGTGAATGATTCAGATAACTCCCCAAAAAGAAGAAAAAAAAGTTTGTCTATATTTCAAATGACATAATCATCAGGAAATTTGCACTCCCAAGAAGCAGTGCTCAAAAAAAGCAACAAAAACCAAAGACGTCATATCCTGTGATGTAAAGCTAACAGCAAATTTCTTGCCTTCCAACTTCCTCCCTCTTCCAAAAAATTGTTACTTTTAGACGAAAATGAGATAAAAAATGCGCAGCAGTCCAAGAATATGTTTTTATTTTAAACCTATACCACGGGATTTAGGCCAGCAGCTCAGATAACTACACTTTACAGAACATTATAATTTTTTAAAAATTTTACTTTTTAAAGTAATTTTATCGGTATATGTTTGCGATTCATAATTACATTCATCGCGGGGTACAGGTACATACAGCATCCGAATCATTATTATTCTCGTTTTAAAAATAACTTGCGTCAAAAAAGAAAACCAGTATAGAGGACGTCAGTTGGGCTCTTCGATTATTCATTCAGCAAATAAGTAGCTTTTCAATAAACTACTCATATTCTGAAGCCACAGTAGGAAAACGAAAACCTCTTATGTTCCACAACAGCAGCTCCCTAGATACTGTCAAGACTGACAAGGCCTTTCAAGATAATAACCACGTAAAGCTGGCAATACCAAATTTTAAAAAACCTGAACTGAACCCCCGCGGGTCTGAGCACCGATCCTTCATTCTACCCTCCATCCATTATCTCCGTCTTCCATCTCCCAATACTGACTAAGCAACACTCCAACACACATCTGTCACCCCGACTCTGGCCCATCCGCTTGCCTCAGAAACAATCCCTCGTGTCCCACGGTCACTAGCACTCAGGGCCCAAGATTAGATCGGTCCAACCTGGCAGGCGGGAAAATGGCGGAAGGGGCAAAACAGTGGATGGCTCCGCGAGGGTGGTAAGCGAGAAGATGGGGCACGAGCAAAAAGGGGTTTCTACGCCACCTCACCCACCTCCCAAATGAAGCAGTAGGCCACGGCGCGACGAGCCCAAACGACCCGGGCAGAGACTGGGGTAAGAAAGGAGAAAAGCACAAGGAGCCCCAGCAGGGGGAGGGAACGGACAGCGCCCCGGCCACCCAGAAGTCACCCACAAAGAAGCACAACGCCACAGCGACCCGGAAACACTAACTGTAGGAAATGACGTTGAGGCCGCCCCGCAGTCTGCCGCTGCGCTGCCGTAGATTAGAGCATGCGCCTGCGTCTACCAGCTCCGCCCACTGGTGCTCGGCCCTCATCCCGTTCCCCGGGCCGTGGCGCTCGCGAGCTGCACTGCGGCTGCGCTAGAGACGACCGTGGGACCCCAGAGACGACCGTGGGACCCCAGCCCCGCCCGCTCCCGGGACCGTTGTGACAGGCTTTGTGCTTCTCTGACGCACCTCTCTGATGGGTCTGTGACAAGCTGGCAGGAACCCTCTAGAACTTCCACTTATCCGCACGTTGATATTTACCGAATTTTCTGTTTCTCTACTTTTATGGTTTACATAATCATTACGCTCTGCAAACCTCTGTCCAGGCTAACCGCTGTTAAGTAATTTTTAAGCATGCGCAGTTAGCTGTCGTAGCCGGGAGTCGTTTCTGACCTGTTGCGCATCCTGAGGCAAATGGGCGTGGTCACCTCTGTGAGCCTCGGAATTTACTAATTTGAATAATGGAAATCATGCTTTATAGAATCGGGAGGATTAAACTAACATCTGAAAATGTGTTTAAGCACATGTTAAGGGAGCCTATGTTTGATTTCAAGGCTCATCACATAATACTGCTAGACTTGGGCAACCACATTTTGTATGCGTGGTACTAGGAATTGAACTCAGCACCTTCACATTGAGCTTTAGCTCTGTACTTTATTTCAAGACAGGGTCTCCCTAAGTCGCTAGATTACTCTGGCTGAACTCTGTCAATACTACTGCGTCAGCCTCCCAGAATGCTGAGGTCACCGGTGAACCACGTGCCTGGTTCATTTATTCACATTCTTTCAATTTTTTTCTACAATGTCTATTGAGTGCCTGCTCTAACTACTGTGCCTTACTGGATATGCAACAGTGAACATCTCCTACCTGGTTATACCTGGCTCATCAATTCCTAAATAAATGTCAGATTTCTCAACTCTTTCTGGGCCTCTCTGCCACTGTCCTCATTTAACATTTTTCACTACCTTCACAGCTTTCTTAAGTGTATTTTGCTGGAAAATTAAGAGAGGCAACCATCTATAAAACAAATTCAACACTGCTTTTTCCTCCTTAGAGCCTTTCATTAGCACCCATAGTGCACAGAACCATAGCTTGAATTTGCACCGTTAAGCCTCACACCAATAAAAAACACCCTGCTAGACATTCCTGTGATTCCAACAGTAGGAAGCTGAGGAGGGAACGAGGTTCACAAATTGGAGACCAGTCGCAAACAGAAGGAAAGAAAGAAAAGAAAAAAGGGAAGGAAGGAAGGAATGAAGAATGGAAGGAAGGATGAATTTAAAAATTCCTGGATGAGCGTTATGTTAACACAAAGCCTGCTTTTTCTTTGATTTCTCACTAGATTTTGAGATTCCAGAATCCTGTTTTATCATATTCTTCACATTTGCTGGGCCTGGTGTAATGCACTGCACATTGTAAATTGATGAACAAACATAAATTGGGTAAGATACAAGTCTTTTTGGAAGTTAATTCATATTTGATAGCGAAAGAAGGGCTACAGGATGTATTAATCAACTCAAACTCTTGGTATTCTAACCTTGTATATTCTGTTGTTGACCAATTCATTAGCAATTAGTTAGATACATTGAATTTATTTTGATAAAAGGTTATTAAGCTCTTTCTGTGAGGACAAGGAAGATCCTAAAGCATTCAAGGCAGTTGGGTGTGTTGGTGCATGCCTGTAATCCCAACACTCTTGAAGGCTGAGCCAGGAATACTTACAAGTTTGAGCCCAGCCTGGGCAATTTAGCAAGACCCTTTCTTAAAATTAAAAAGGGGAGGGAAGAGGAGAAAGAGCTGCAGATGTAGCCCAGTGTGAAGGTTCTGGATTCAATCTTTTTTTTTTTTTAAATAGGGTCTCATTCTTTAGTCCAGGCCAGTCCTGAACTTACTATGGAGCCCAGGCTGACCTCAAACTCACAGTGATCCCCTGTCTAAACCTCCCAAGTTCTGGGATTACAGGCATGCATCACTATACCTGGCTTATGTGGTGCTGGGAAATCAAACCCAGAGCCTTGGGCTTGCTAGGCAAGTGATTTAACCACCGAGCCATTCCTCCAGTCCCTGAGTTCAATCTTTAGTACTGCAAAAAATAAAACATCAAGGCATCCTGTCATTATTCATTTTTCAAAATTAAGTTGTTAGGGTAAGCCGTCATTTTGCATTTGTGTTGGCAATTAAAGTTTTTTTTTGGATCTTTTGATGATTTAGGCAGTGCAACAAATGAAGAAAAAAGCAGAAATTGGATAAGATACAAAATCTTCCTGGAAGTTGATTCACATTTGATAAAGAAAGAAAGACTACAGGATACATTAGTCAACTTAAACCATTGGTATTCTAACCTTGAACTGTGTGAGATCACCAGAAATTAATCTTTCTATATTAAATTAAAGCAATACTCTTCCCAACACCTCCACTGAGTTATGAGCCAATGAAATACTCAGAGGATGTTTCTACCTATTAAACATTACCTTGAAACACTAATTATAAAGGAATAAGTACTCATTAACCTATATACATAAAACCAATATGCTAAATTCCTGCTTGACTTCAGTGTCAAGAAAATGTTTGTCTTTTCAGATGAACTCTTGAACTTCCATAATTGTAAACATTATTCAGTGTACTTCCATTTATGTTCCACCAGGGCAAAGGCTGGCTGTGCCTGTGTTCACCACAGACATAGAAACATATTTGTTTAAAATGTAATGCCATAGAAGGCAAGAAAAAAAAATGTCCAACAAAGAAGATAGAGCCAATCATATCAAATGCCAATAAGGATTGATAACTAAATATTAAATAAAGCAATAAGAAGGTTACTTAACTAAACATCCAACAAAGCAATAGGAAGATTACTTATTTTTGCAAGTGTAGTTTTGTTCAAGAGTGATGGGAATAATGTTGAGAAATGCATAGACGATTCTTTCCAGAAGTTCAGTTGTTTGGAGAAAGCAAAAATGGGTTGGTAGCTGGAAGGGAGAATTAAGCGGTTTGATTTTTGCTTTATAATGACTTAGAGACTTGGTTTTAATTGGCAAATGTAACAAGAACAATAGGAGAAAAGTTGTGAAGGGAGAGGGAACACCAAGAGCATAAAACATATTTCTTAACTGATGTCTCCATGAATGTGTTATAGAATATGCCATCATGCTTAATCTATTCATTCAGCCCTTCCTTAAGCAGTGGACAGAGTCGATGGGCCTGAATGTCAAGTCATCTTCTTTGGGATCTTTTGAGAGTAGCTTGGAGGTAACAAAGTCTAAGGGCCTGCTGCTGTACTCTACAGGTGATGGTATGATGGGCAACATTCAGCTCTTTTTTCTCCATCCTAAGTCTCAGAAGATTCAATGGAGCACCCATGAGGTGGCTGGAGAAGTCTGTGTTATAGATGTTGTAGATACGTGGCAGGGTTCCCAAAGGGCAGCTGATAGGAGAGGAGCACAAAAAGTTAGGTCAGGGCCTTTGTAAGTGTAGTCTGGGGTATAGCCCGAGGGAGCAGCTCCAAACCTCATAGTAATCCCACATGTCTGGCTCATTGTAGTTGGTATGTCCTCCTTGTGGTGTCAGGGCCACTGTAGGAAACTGCTCTAACATTGCTAGTTAGAGTTCTGTCCCTATTTTAACATTATTTAAATAAAGTTAATTTTGATTCAAAATTCACCTGGATTGCCATGGCATTTGTTACATTTGTCAATGAGAGAAAAGAAAAAACTGTTATTTTATAATGTGTAATTGTAAATATTAAGTAGTTCTTACATTGAAAAGTATCCTTGATGGGAATATTAAGAATTCAGTGGGGTTATTATTAATAAGTCATGATCAGGAAACTTGTATAGCCATTTTCATACTTAAGCTTAATATTTAAAAAGTTATAGTTTGAGAAACAAGCTCAAATTTTAAGATATTATTCAGAAGTTTTATATAACTCAACATTTACTCAATAAAAATCAGCATTCATCATTACTTTTACTAACTTTATATTTTATTTTTATTGCAACAATATATATCTGGTCTGCTAGCATAAGATTTCTAAGCAGAGAGAGGGTAAATATCAGCATAATTGAAAAAAGGGTCGATGTGTCTTATCTACAAGTGAGGAAAATAATAATGAAAGGCGCAAAATACAGGCCACTTCATATACCTGTGAAAGACAAGAAAGTTGAAGATATTGACAAAAGAATAGTAGAATTTATGGACAGTGGAATTGAGTAGGAAAGAAATGAGGACCATTAGATAGGTATCAGGCACGATGATGTCAATACCAAGAGTGTATGAGGAGGGGTCACGGGGGAGCTGGGATGGGGGAGCTGTAAGCCTCCTTGGCTTACACTAATGTGCTGCTTTTCCAGGTTCTCCCTCTCAACAACATAGAAATATGTGATTGGAGTCACGAGGAGAAAGTTTTTTGGAAGAAGAGAACGAGAGCTTCCATTAGGGAAGAAGACTCAGAACTAAATGCCTATTTACCTATGCAAGTGAGTCCCTTTTATGAATTTTTGAGTTTCTCCTGTCATCAGGTAAGCTCAGGGATTGGGTTGTCATTGTGGATCAATGATTTATTTGTGTTGGCAGTTAGGGTGCCAGTTGGCCAGACGTGTAAGTTAATTTCTCCTCCCCATTTTGTCCCTTTGTGTAAGCAAAGCTCATGAAATTTGCCTGCCCAAAATTTTTTAAAAAGAAAAGAAAAAGAAAAACAGGGAGTAGGAGGACAGAAGGAGCATTGGGTAGCTGCTGGTTTATGGTTTTTGTTAATGTTGACTTCCCAGTTAAACTCTACCAGGCCATCTACCGACTCTATCCTACTGACCCTTTTACCTTTCCTAACTGTAAGAATATAGTTTTTACTAGATGGTAGAATGTAAATATCTCATATTTAATGGATTTACACCACAGCCACAAAAGGCTTTGTCGTTGCGAAAACAGAGGTGATAGAAGGGAAAAGGAATGAAGTTGGGCTGCTGGAGGTTCAAAGCTTCAGATTATTTCCACAGTTGGATTTCTTCCCAGCCACGAGAGTAGGAATTTGAGAATTTGAAAAGAGCTGAAAACAGCTGTGCTTGAAGATGGAAGGAGGTAAATAACTGGAGATCACTGCCCACATTTTCAGAATCCAGTTTAGTTCTAAATCCTAAGGAGTGCAGTCTAAATTTGTTCATATGTACAGCCCACTACCGTTGTCAGGGTTTTGTCCAAGCACAGCATTTCTTGAAGACCTTCCATAAAGTAGATTTCTCAAGGCATGCAAATTTCCTGATAGACTTCACATGTTCTGTGTAAGCATAATTGTATTCAAATGAAGTTTCTGGACAATTACCATCAGCTTTTCCTGCAAAAACATTGCTATTCCTGAGTTTTCATCTATAGAGAAAGCTTGTGTCTGTTACTGTGTTTAATTCCTCTATATATAATTTAAGGAGACTTCAGAAATCCTGGAATGTTAGAATGGATCTGAATTTATGTTTGGGCACAGTTTGTCGTTGTTGTTGTTTTATTTGGAGACAGGGTCTCACTCTGTAGATCAGACTGGCCCCAGACTAGGTTAGAACTTACGGCAGTCCTCCTGCCTCAATTTCCCAAGTGCTGAGATTACAGGCATGTGCTACCTCACCCAGTTAGCTGAGGAATCAAACCAGGGCCTACCACTGAGCTAAGCCCCACCCCTTTGCTTTCACATTTTTGGGGGGGAACATAATTTGTGCTTGATTTTCTTTTTCTAGCAGAAGATATGGGCAGTCCATGTATTAACACTGATATGAATCTAAGCAGAAAAAGTATCTCTGAGTTTACAAAACATATTAAGTTATAAGAGAGCACGTAGACCACAGAATCCCCCATTGGTTTGCATTCAGTGAATATAATTTTTATTGATTGATTGATCAATTGATTGATTTATGGAAGTGAGGCCTTGGCAATGAGCTACAGCCCTTCATATGTACACAATGGAATACTACTTGCCTATAAATAATTTTGAGGATTTTTTAGGTAATTGGACACAATTTGAGATCACAATACTCAGTGAGGTGAGTCAAACACAGAAGGTTAGATATCACATGATTTCTCTAAAATGAGAAACCCAGAATACAGTCATTTCATAGGGCCAAATGGGGGAGATGTTATGAGTTAGGGGGAAGGAGTGGGTGTAGGAAGGTCAAAAAGGTAGAGGGGAAGGGTTTGTAATTCTGATGTGTTATATATGTGCACAGAATACTCAAGTTCAATGTAAGCATTATGTATCACATATATACATATTGATAAAACTGAAAAAAAAATGAAAATGTAGAACAAAACATTATTTTCTAGAGCTAGAGGAATAGCACAGTGGTTAAAGCACTTGACTGGCAAGTAAAAGACCCTGGTTTTGATACCCCAGTACCACATAAACTGGATGTGGTGGTAACATGCCTGTAATCCCATAATCCCAGCACTAGAAAGTTAAAATTTTCTTTTCTTCTCCCCACCCCCTTTTTTTTTTTTGAGACAGGTTCTCACTAAGTTGCTAAATTGCCCAGACTGGACCAAAACTTGCAGTCTTCTTGCCTCAGCCTCCCAAAGTGCCAGATTATGGGAGTGCTATCATGCTGGCTATATAGTTACCTCTTTCCTGCTGAAATGACTGCAAATAGCTTGTCCAGCTTTCTAATTAAAACATAAAACAAGTTGGAAGTAGTGGTACATACCTACTCAGAAAGTTGAGGCAGGAAGGTCACAAGTTCAAGGCCAGCTTGGGTAATTTAGTAAGGACTTGTTTCAAAATAATAAAAAATATAAAAGGCTGTAGATGTAGCTCAGTTATAGAGTGCCCCTGGCTTCAATTCAAACAAAGAAATCAAAAAGCCAAAACCTAAAAACTCTAAGAAGTTTTTTCTTTCTGAGATGTAGTCTTGCTCTATAGTCCAGGTTGATCCTGAGCTCACTATGTAACCTAGGCTGACCTCAAACTCATGTCACCCTGCCCAGCTAGTCTTCGTGTGGTACTGGGTAGTGAAACCCAGGACCCATGCCTATGCCAGGCAGGCACTTTAACCCCTGAGCTCTGCCCCAACTCCCAAGGAGGTTATTTTTAAGGACCACATAAGACTTCTTATGTTAAGCTATTTCGGTTCTAGTCAAAACTGTTTATTACATTTCTTTTTTTCTTTAATCTCAGCTCTGTTGCCAATATTCTATATGCTGGGGTCAAATGCTAATCTATCCATTTTTTTTCTCAAATGTTAGATAATTCGTCAAATGTTAGAGAATTTCTTCAACATCTAGGTGACTATTATAGGGAATTTTTTCATTGTCACAAATATATGAAAACAAATAATCTCTGAATAGCCATCCACTTTTCTTTCTTGTATGACAGTTTCCTTTTCAGCCAGAAGCAGTGACGGGGGAGGAAAGACACACACACACACACACACACACACACACACACACACACACACACACACACACGACAAGAAAAAAAAGCTACACAGGAGGTGACCCTGGATGCCATGCTCCTCAGGCTGTCAGTCACCCAGAGAGCCATCTGTCCCATTTTAGATTTCAGGAGCCATCCTGCACATCTGCTGTGTTTTTTCTAACGTCACTATGTAACCCGCTAAAAGCTGTTAGATGAATTACAAGGAACCAGAGTGCAGCTGCATGTAGTTGATTTAGAATTTCTGCAACTGGTCCTACACGTCAATCTCCATTTTGAAATTATTTTTTATGATATTAGGACAACAAAGTTAACAATTCACTTCATAATAACTTCTAAGAGGGTGGGGCTTCTTTTTTAATACTATCTGAAAGTTTAAAATGTATACACATATATAATTTAATAATGTCCTCCAAATATTTCAAGTTCAAGACAACTGTAAATACTTAAATAATTATTCATGAGGGTGTTTTTACTTAAGAGATATACCACCAGAAGGAAAGTTTGTAAAACCTTGACTCAAGAGCCGAGTACTTTATGATAGGGAAATAAATTTGCTGTCAGCTGAAGAGCTGCTGGGTGCAGAGATTTGGTTCGTTCTAGTCAATACTGTTTTGTGAATTATAACATTTATTTTGTCTTTAATCTTGGGCCTATTGCCAGTACCCCAAATATTGTGGTCAAATACTAATCTGCCTACTTTTTGTCAAATGTTAGAGGAGAATTTCTTCAGGCTACTAAAATATTAGTAGCTTCAGACCAGTTTCTTGACATCAACCTCAAATTGATCAATAAGACATTAAATATAGTGTTTACTATTTATCTCCAAGGGAAATAAGAATTTCCATAGTCTTATGATCTCATACTATTTTAAAAGCTTGCTGATGTAGGTCTGGAGGAATGGCACAGCAGTTAAAGCACTTGCTCAAGGCCCTGAGTTCCATTCCCCAGCACCACATAAAGCTGGGCATGCAGGCACATGCCTATAATCCCAGCACTCCAGAGACTGAGGCAGGAGGATTGCTGTTGTGTTCAAGGCCAGCCTAGGCTACAGAGCAAGACTTTGTCTCAAAAATATGTTTTTAAAAGCTTCCTAATCCAGAATATTAGTTATTGAAAATTAATCTTGGTCACATGTTTATATATTCTGAAAGCTTTGTTTTTAAATAATAGCTTATGAAGAATTTTCATTTGCCTTTATGATAACTCTTACCATACCACAATTATTTGTCTACTTGACTCTTGTAAGTAAAGAAACTCTACCAACTCAACCCCTGGTTATATTCAGAGCAGCATACAAATCAGATTCTTTCAAAAAATGTTAGAGTATGTAATTGAAGATGTGCCATGATGTTTCTTGAGATGGCCATTAGTGTCTGCAGACTGAAGCCACATCTATCAGCTTGCTTACATCTGTGCCCCATGTTCTACTGTTCCTTCCGTGTCTGTGCCTTTCTGCCTGTGCTCATGTGTGCAGTGGGTCCCGTCCCCTCCCACCTGGTCATGGCTATCCCTCCAGCCACAGTTCTACTTGCTCTCTCTCTCTCAGTCTTGATTTCCCTTCATTGTTAGAAAGTTTCCATTATTTATGAATGAACTAAAATCATTACACTTTTAAGAACAACACCCCCACCCGAAGAAGAAGCATCAAGATTTGACCACTGTGGCCCATTTGAGGACTAGGAAGCTGAGCTAAAGAGTGATGACTTAAGTGAAATGATTTAGATGTGGAAGATTAAACATGTGAAGTACTGTATAGTCTCTCAGACTTGGGAAACTCAGAACACAGAAACTCTATAGAACCACATGATGTGATAGCCAGAATTTGGGGGAAGGGATGGGAAGAGTGTGGGAGGGTCAAAAATGGGAAGGGATTGTAACGTTGATATTGTATGCATGTGCACGGAATACTCAAGTGCATTGCAAACATGTATTGCATATGTATATTAATAAAAATAGTGGGGGAAAAACAACACCCCCAATTTTGAGGGATTGAAATGAGTTTGTCAAGGGAAAAGAATAAGAGAATGGGTGGTCAATGCAGAAAGTGCCACATGCATATCAATGGGTGGGAGTGTGAGGGGCCTTGGCCACCCTAAATGTAATGTTCTTGTGATAGCTACAGAATAAAGTCATAGCCAGGAAGTGACGAGAACTACAAGGTAGAGAGAGGTCATCCATAAATGGTCTCATACATTATCATAAGGATGGTGTATGGTATCCTAAAGGCAGCAGAAAAGCTAAAGATATATTTAACCAAATATACCTTATTTCAAATATTTGGCTTCAGTTTTAGAAAAATCACTGCTGTGTAACAGGTTAAAGGCAAGAAGACCATGTGTGTTAGTTAAGACTGTCTTAATAATCCAAAGCAGAAAGGGTGACGGTCTCAACTGAGGTCCTATGGGTCCTGAACTGAAGTGGTTGAAGAAATGAACTGATGGGAAGTCATAAAGACATAAAGGTTAAAGAGAACAAAAATATTTCTCACTTTGAGTAACAGTATTGATTGACTGACATTGAGAATACTAGAGGAATAAAAATTTAATGGCATGGAGAAAATGCTTCTTCAAAGATATCCCCAATTTCAATGACAAATGCTAGTGCCAGACATAAAACTCAGAATGAATAAAATTTAAATAGATTAATTTTAGAAGGCAGAGAAGGGATAGTGTCTTTTCTAGAGATCATTTGTTTATAAAACCACCATCTAACTGCATACTGTATATAGCCACATAAAAATTGCTTATCACTTTCTTTTCTTTCTTTCTTTTTTCTGAGATATGATTTCACTATATAACCCAGGCTCGCCTTGAACTCATAGCAATTCTCCTGCCTCAGCCTCCCAAGAGCTGGGATTACAGGTGTGCACCACCATGCCTGGCTTATCATGTGAGAACTATTTGAGATATTCTTACCTAGATGGAGGACGGTTATATGTGTTCTTCATTGGATGAAGCACTGTTAGGTTGATCTGTGAAATGGTTGAACTAGGTTATGCTTTCACTCACAGGCTACGGGATTTCCTATAGATGTGCCCACAGCCCAATAACTCTTGACATTTACTTGAATCCAGGGCTCTGATGTGTTTTTCAGTATTGGAGGTTGAACCCAATAGTGCTCTGCTGTTCAGCTGTAGTTCTAGCCTTTCTTACATTGCAGCATGGTCTTGCCACATACTCCAGGCTGGCCTCCACTCTGTGATCCTCCTGCTTCAGCCTCCTGAGTAGCTGAGATTACGCGTATATACCATCCTGACTGGCACTGACTTATAATGTTTGTCAAGCTTTAATATGCCATAATGGGGCTGAGGATGTAGTTCAGTGGCAGAGAGCTTGCCTGGCACACTCAAGGCCCTGGGTTCAATCCCCAGTACGAAAACTGAAAAAAAAAAAGACCCCCCTCCCCATAACATGTTATAATGGCCCTACTGATGTTCATAATCGGCACTTTTCTGGCATTTCCAAGAACAAAAGACAAATCTAGTGTCTTAGTGTCCTAGGGTTGGCATACATAAGTCCCAAAAATTAGATGGCTTAAAATAATGGGCATTTATTGTCTCTTAGTTTTGGAGGTTAGTAGTTCAAAATCAAGGTGTCAGTAGGCTCATCCTCTCTGATGGTTTTAGGAAAGACCTTTTCCTTTGCTGCCTCTGACTTCTGTTGTTTCTCATCATCCTTGGCGTTACTCAGCCTATTGCTGCCTTGCCCAAGTCATGTGGCCATCCTCCCCTGTGTTTTCACATCATCCTTCTCTGTGCTTGTGTGTGTCTTGTCTGCATTTTCTTTTCACATGAGGACATGGGTAGGTATTTAGAATGGAAACTGCACAAGCATAAAACATACTAGTTCAGACTATGTGGTAAGAATAACTGAACTAACTAAGCAACTGATACAACAAGTAGCTCTAGTTGTTTAGTTTTTATTAGGCAGGAATTTGCAAGGTGATGATTACTTGTGTAGCTCTTCAAAGATAATAAAATTTAAAGAGAAATCTGAATAAGGCTAATAGCTCAGATTTAGGATTTGTTTTGGAGTGGGTTGAGGATGGGAAGATAGAGATAAAATCAGGAACTTATCTTGACCAGCCCTGAATAAAATGTTTGCAACCTAAACATCAGGGAATATAAAGAAAGCAAGATACTGAAAGGTAAGCAGTTTACAGAGAGAGGGAAATGACATGTGGATCTGCAAAAATAGACAAGATCCTTAAATAAATCTGGGCAGAAACTGTGTGTTTGTCAGAAAGGCAGGGCAAGATGCCTGCCTCTTGCCTCAAGACCAGCAGAGACCATTAAAGGAAATTTTAGGAAGGGAGTGACATTGTTAGAATGGCAACAGGAAGTTGATTTTGGCAGCAGCTTTGGGAAAGGGCTTGAGGGAAAAAAATGCAGAGAGGCGACTTTTCTCCATGGGAGTCATGTCAGTGCACCCGCACAGGTGGAGCCGCCAAGGTGGGAATGGTGGAGCGTTCACAGAGGAGCGTCTATTTTAAACTTTACTGTAATCTTTTAGTCTAAGTCCTATCAATCAAATCTTACTTTTCAGCTGTTTTCTCGCTGGATGTTGAATTAAGCTTTCACTAAGACTTACTCAAAACCAAGACAACAGTGTGTTTTGAAATCAACCGTCTGCTTTCACCACCTGCGTTAACCTTCTGTGTGTCCCAACAGGACTTGGGCATGTTTGATCAGTATTCAAGCACAACCATCTGGGCATGCCAAAGTCCATTCAGAACCATCAACACCTTGGCCTTGAAATGTGAAAATAAAACAGCCGTTGTTCCAGACATGACTCTGTGTCATGAGTTTATGCTGAGAGGTTGGAGTGAGGGGTAATGGCTCTTACTCAGGCCCTTTTAATAGCTTGTAGCTTGCTGGGACTTGAGTTTCAATCCTTTGAACCATAGCCCTCTGACAATACACTCAGCTCAGTTTGTTGTGGGGTAAACACTTAGCAGACTGTACGTTTCCTCTCTTTTTGTTTTGTTTTTCAAAACTGGTGTTAATTTCATTTGCATTGAGCTGCTTTGTATTTTTTAACTGTTTTCAGACTGAACGTGAACGTTAATATGCGTTTGATCCAACACTTCTGGAAGTAAGATTGTGACTGTCAAAAAGAAAAATAGCACACTGAACAGTTATTACGTGTCTATATGCTATTTTCAAATCATGGAATTTGAGAAGTTTACCAAACATCAATTATGGGTCTGTTTTTCATAGTAACTTCAGTCCTTAGGGACAGAGCCACTATGTAACATTAGTTCTCAGTGGTGTAATCCAGGAAAGGCCAAGGCCATCTCTAAATTGATGCTTTTTCATCTCAGCTAAGGGACTGTAAGGAATAGGCTGCAGCGAACTGTGGAAGCCGCTGGCTGCTGTGCCTGGTAGTGGCCGCACATGCCTTCGAATACTGAAGAAGAAAATAATCTTTCAAGGGTATATATTCTTGGTGGCTAAATGAAATTATCTATAGAAAGAATCAAAGAGACCTCAATAAAATGTCATGGACCCCATCAGCTTGAGTAATACCAGCCCTCTCCCTACTGTCCCACCACCTTCAGCCAGACTGAAGGAAAGATCACGCAGCAAGCAAGGCCGCCCCAGCCTGTAAGCACTACCCCACCTGCCTCTTTCCTTCAAACTGCTAAGAAACCGGCAAATGGTAGAAGGTGTAAGGAAGATGGAGGCCACCTTCCTACCGCAAGAATTAATCTCAGGGCTGGAGGAATGGCACAACAGTTAAAACACTTGCCCAGCAAGCACAAAGCCCTGAGTTCAAATTCCCAGCACCACGTGAGCCGGGTGTGATGGCGCGTATCTGTAATCCCAGCACTTCGGAGGCTGAGGCTGGGGAGCTGCCTTCAGTTCCAAGCCAGCCTAGGCTACATAGAGAGCTCAGGACCAGCCTGGACTACAGAGTGAGACCTTGTCTGAAAGAAAGGAAGGAAGGAAGGAAGGAAGGAAGGAAGGAAGGAAGGAAGGAAGGAAAGAGTTAATCCCAATAGGCCAAATGCCTTCTATACTCCGGAGTAAACAGAAGCCTTAGCCTCCAGGATCATTGTTATTCATAGAGTTTAGAACAGTCATTGATCAGAGTTACTTTCCACTCCTCCCCATCCAAGCAACATTTCCACTATGTGTTTTGGAATCTATGGTTCCTTTGTTTTCCTCCATTCTCCCAAGCAGTAGGCATACCTGTTCCCTTACCTCATTCACACAGGCTTAACAATGAAGCTTTACTTATATTTAACTCATGTTCTTATTGCTGCTGTTAGATATCTTTATCATTTGTCTTTAATGATAGAAAAATTTGAGGAGGCGCTGAGGGCATAGCTTAGTTATTAGAGCACTTTTCTAGGAATCCCACCGCCCTGGGTTCAATCCCCCAGCACCACATAATAGCTGGGTGTGGTGTCTCACACCTGTAATCTCAGCACTCAGTAGGATTGCCATGAGTTCAAGGCCAGCCTGGGCCCTATAGTGAGTTCAGAGCCAATCCCCACCTCAAATAAATAAATAAATATTTTTTAAAAGAAAAAGAAAAAATGAGGAAAGAAAACAAGAAAAGTATATATCACACCACTAACCTTTTTTATTGGCTCATAAATCAGTTGCTTGCTAACGCTTCATTATTCAATGAAGACGTGGGCATCTTTGTCCGTATCTCCCCACCACTACCCCATGCTCCTACACTGATGGCATCACATCCTAGCCTCTCAGTCCCTAATCTTCCAGTGTTATTTGCCTTCACTCTCTCTAAGTAAAACACAATCGTGAAGCATCCCTAGAAAACTTATTACCCCATAATTCATATGACACCTCCAAAAATCTTGATTTCCAGAATTTCAGTCTTCTCGTCAACCTCCTCTTCTGTTTATAGACCTTCACCACCCCAACCTACTCAAGGTTTAGAGCCACCATCCTTGTGACCCACCACTTCCTCGCTGTCCATCTTTCTACTGATGTTGCTACCTTTTCTCCTGATGCGGTTTAGTACAGTCAGTCCTGCCTTGGCACACACCCCTAACAGCCCCACCCCTTTCACTTCTCATCTTACTCACAGGAGAACCCCATCCCTGGGTTAAATACAATTCTTCTATTTCATAGCAGCACTGAGTATAGTTGAACATTGACAGAATAATATCTAACTATGTTTACTGATCTTACTTTAGAAAAAGGTTTAACCACAATTTTAAATCCATTCTTATCTCACTTAACAAGCTTGCCATACCCCCTGGTCTTTCCACTCTCCTAGATAACTATTTCACAGCTACTCATCTTTCTTCAAACCTTAGACATGCCTACTCTACTTCTCATTTTTAGAAAATGACCTCTCTCTTTATATGAGAAAACAGAAGTCGTTGGAAGAAAGCTACCTCATTTTTCTCTCACTAAATGTATCAGTCTACTAGCATTATAGACATCCTAGCCTTTCAGTCCCCAATCTTCCAATGCTATTTGCCTTCACTAAGTAAAACACAATCGTGAAGCATACCTAGAAAACTTGTTACCACACAATTCATATGACACCTCGAAAAATCTTGATTTCCAGAATTTCATAGTCTTCTGATCAACCACCTTTTCTATAATTGTATCTCCAGCTAGGCCTTTTTTTGTGGTAGTCCTGGGGATTAAACACAGGGTATTTTACATGCGAGGCAGCCCCCAGGCTGTGCTCTGCTTTCCGTCCTGCCCTCTGCATACCCATCAGGGCCCTCCACTGAAGCCAGCGCTTCTCCCTGTATGTTGGGTCCAATCCTCCTGATCTATTAACTACCCTACCCTAGAGTTCTCCGTGTGTCCACAATGTCTCATGCTTTTCTTCACTATTCTGAGCAGGACACAGCCAGATGTGAACTCTCTAGTGTCCCTCATTTCCCCCTCAACTCGTGCCAGATTCCCTTACTTCCTTTTATTGAAATGGCCTTTTACTTCAAGAGTCCCTACTGCCTCTGCCTTGTCACCTTACATTTTCAACTTGACTCACTCCACTCCAGCCACACCACCCCAGCATCACAGTAGCAGGACCCGTCCTCCAAGACAGCTCTTGTCAAGACCCAGTAGTAACCTCCATCTTGAAACTGGTCATGTCTCAGCTTCTATCTTGCTTGGCCCCCAGTATCTGAAGTGATGATCATCCTCTATTAAGCTTTCTCCAGTTACTTCCTGCTGCTCCTACTCAGCTGCTCATGGCTCCCAAGGCTGTTGAATATTGGAGCACTTCAAGGCTTGGCGCTTGGCTTTTAAATTAATTAATTAATTTATTCATTACTTATTTGAGACACATTCTCACTGTGTAGCCCAGGCTGGTCCTGAATTCACTATGGAGCCCAGGCTGGCCTTGGACTCACTGCAATCCTCCAATCTCAGCTTCCCAAGTGCTGGGATTACAGGTGTGCACCACCATGCTCAGCTTATCTTTTTTTAATCTATGTTTATTTATGCACATTTCCTTAATGTTCTCTCCTATTCCCACGGCTTTAATTTCCATGGCCACCTATACACTGAACCATCCCCAACTCTAACCTCTCCCTTGAGTTTCAGATTCATAAGCTAACTCCTACTTGGTGAGCTCTCCTATATTTACTTGGCATTTCCAACTTTGACTGTTTATTTCCCCAAACCAGTCCATTTCAGTTGCTCCTCTTCAATAACTCGAGCTCACCTTCCACCCTATTAACCTGGGAATTACCCAGGAACTCTCTTTCCCTCATGCATTTTCATCAGCAAGTTCTGGTAGCTCTACCATCATTATGTATCCAAAATCCAGTGAAATCTCACCACCTCTATTGCTGTCCCGCAAGTCCAGGCTAGTGAAGTGTTTCCTCCAGTTGCTGGCAATGCTGTTCTAACAGATTTCTTTTGTTCTATTCTTGCCCTCCTCTCCTTCCTTTTTCACTCTGAATTCATAATTACCTTTTCTAATTGCTAAGCCAAATCTTGTCATTCATCATAGTAAAGCCCTATGAAGGTTTCTCATTGCATTTAGACTACAAGCTGAATTTTCAACCATGTCTACAAGGCCTGACTGTCCTGGCCCACCTTTTTGACTTCATCCCTGTAACTCTTCTTTTTCTTTATTCTGATTTAGCAATTTGGACTTCCAGCTTTTCTTTGACCAAGCATGTTACTGTCGCTGGGGAAAACAGTGCTTATAAAGAATCTGAGTTTGCTTTTAGGATAGACAAAAACTTAGCAGTGATCTGGTGAATTCTGGGGATCACATGGATCTTTCATTTCAATGAAACTGCATTTTAATTTTATATATACATATACAATTTGTAGATTGATGACAAAGAAGCAGTGAATTCCATGGACGTGTCAGAAAGTTCACGATCATCTAAGACCTTGGCTGCTGCTGACGTTAGTTGCTCTTCAGCCAAGTCTGCTTTGATTTAGGTTATTCATGTCACAATGTGCTTCTTTTCTCCAGCAGAATGTGAGAGGAAGATAGTGTTCTCATGATTAATAAGTATTATTAATAAGTATTAATAAGCACTCGTGAAATCTATTTCTGGGTTATTTTTAATCAATCCAGGATTCTACTTCTCTATTCCCTCCTTCTTCTTACCTTCTGTGGAAAAAGCCCCACACATCTCTTGTTCACATTCTTCTCTCTTCCTTTCAATCCATTTTCCTCCTAGAATTTTGTAGGAGAATTCTACTTGCCTCAACTCCTAAGCTAGATTAAAAGAGGTCTTGTTTTTGTTGTTCCCTGCTTCACAGCACACAGCACCCTGCAGGGCACATTGTTGGCACTAATAAATAAGTGTGGAATGATTGTATAAAGGGAAAAATAGAAATTCCCCAAGTTGTAAATAGAAACCTAGTGCTTTCAAGGCTGTAACAGAGAAAAAGAACCAGTCTTTGTAGAAATCAAAATATTTCACACAGTAAGAAGAGGCTTGTCATGTCAGAAATTCCAGCAACTATCCTGTAAGAAGCTTCCTAGGATTAGGTTTTTACCTAAATGATGAAATCTACTAAAATCTTGGTCATCATCACTGGTCAGTCTCTTTTCCTGTTATCACTTTTCAGCATATGTTTGCAATACATAATACATATGTTTATCTTGGGAGTCTAGTACATATATTAATGCATATCACATCTTAGTCATTTTTACTTCTTCTTCTTGCCCATCCTCCTGTCTCCCCCAGTTAGCCTCAGCCTTAACTGTAGTGTCTGAGACCCAGTTTTGTTAGTATGTTATCAGTGGATCCACTTATTCGGACTGGACTGACATAACTGGAATTTATAAGAATGGCATATGAACCCAGTTGCCCAATTTATTAGTTTATCATGAGAACTGTAATCACAAAACATTGTGATATGTGAAGTCTGTATAATCCATGGCTACTTATAGGTAGACTTTATAAGTGGTAAAATCAATAAGGGTGCTTGATAAGCAAGTGTTGGAGTCATACTACAGCATGATGATGAAGACTCGGACAAATGTCCCTTCAAATTCTGAGCCTGCCTTTGACTAGCTTAAGTGACTTAAGATCTGAATGCCTTAATGTTCTCATATGTAAAATGGAGTTAATGCTATTTCCTAGATGTAGCAGATACATTTTGTGATGTCTTCAGGTCATATATTTCCTCAAAGAAGTCACTTTCCCTAGATCTCTTCCTCCTTTTTCTAAGTACAGGCTTGTAATATTCCTGTTTTTATATTGTGTCCTTGCACTACTGTCCACAAGGAAATGAACAAGGGCTAGACTCTTTATTTAGGTGAGGACAATCGTGTTTTTTTTAAAGAATTTGCAAATGTATTTATTTCCTAAGAAATTGAGTTCAGCTTAATAATTTATTATTCTTGTCCTGGGGGTCTAGGGGACTAAACCCATGGCCCTGTCATACCAGGCAAGCAGTCTATTGCTGAGCTATACCTCTGGCCCAGAAATTGCAAGATGGACTCAGAGAGTTTACCAAGCCTGATCTGTTTGCTTGAATAAAGTGTATGAGCTTAGGAATAGAAGTAGCCTTTGTGGAGCAATAAAGTCTGTTCACATGCTCCTGGTATTAATTGAGGCTGGATCTGCAGAGAAAGAGAGAGGTCAGTGAAACAGACTTATCTAGAGAGGCTGAGACTGGGACGGCAGGCACATAATGCCTGTTCCAGGACCTTCAGAGCTCACCAGCTCTGCTCTTTTTTGAGACATCTATTTATTCTCTTCCAAAGCTGCTCTTCTTTCTTAAGCCAGTCAGAATTGGCTTCTTCCATTTGCAAACAGCAAATAAACATACAAACAACCTTGACCAATACTGTGTTACATGGTATTGTTTAAGTCAGTGAGTCAGCATTTGCAGGAGTATGCAATGATAGTACTCCTACTACTGGGATTGGCAAGCTGACACCTTCAGTCAAGGCACTCTCTCTGCCTCAGGGCCTAGATGAAGGCTGCCAGCAGTATTCTGTAGCCTTTCTATTCTGCATCTCTCTTATTTCTCTGCCTAAGTGGGAAAGAACATGCTACTGAATATTCTTGTCTTTACATACAATGGCATGTTTTGCCCCTTACAGACATGTCTTGTAGAGTTGGGAACCATTCCATCTCTTTATGGTGACTTTGAATCTCTCCTGTTTAATTATGTGTTGACTTTACAATGAACTCCAAGGAGACATTTAAACCCATGTTTCTCTTCCATTTTACTTAAGGACACTTCAGCCTTAAACACTGACAATAGTTTATGCCCTGCTTAACTTGTCCATTTTTGGCACTGAATAATCCAAGAGGATTCTGTTACATGTCTTATTTTCATTTCCTTCAGATTCATTTATAGGCTTCTCAGGGCCATTCACAGGGGTTGCAGTGCGATTTCTCTATCTCCCCAGCTGTTCTCAGTACCATCATGGTTAACTGTCACTCTTTTAAATTCTCTGTTAACTTTCTTGCAGCCAGCTTCTCTATGAACTTTCCCTGATGCAGTCAAGGACTTTGCAGGAATCCAGGGAGTAGCACATAGAACAGCTTGATTTTAAATGTCAGAAAATAGTAAAAGAGGGTACAAGATAAACAGGTTGGGATCTGCAATGTAATAGTAGTGAAATTCTTTGAAGTTGGCAGAATCATCACATCAGAAGGAAGAGATTAACTTGAAGCCCAGGCACTTTTCCCCTTCTGATCACTCAGCCATGACTTCTGCCTCTGCAGCGCTGGCCACAAGGACTCACCGCTTCCTATAACACTTTACCTGAGTGGCATTGACTCACTCTATTTTCGCTGCTTTTGCTGAAGGTTCTTCAGTCACAAGTTCTCCAATGTGAAGGACACTTCTGATGCCAGCACCATTTTGGAGGCTGGAACAAACTGTGTTCTTACTTGCATGAAAATTACCAGGCTGACATCGTACAGGCTAAAAATGTTCACAGAGCAGGACTTCTATAAATAGATCCCAAATACTAAATTGTGTTGAGTGGGATTTCACAACAGCCATCAGATATATGGTTACATATGGTTTGTAAAACTTGTCTATGGAAAATGTGACCTGCACAAGCACTGGGGCATGCAAAGTTGAGGATTTTTTCAGAGGAAAATAAACCCATGCTGATAAAGATTTATATTGTTTCACCATTTGGCTGAAAGAATGTATTTCCTTAGAGGTAAGGTAAATCTTGAAGGACGTTTTAGAAGATTATTTTTTAGGCTTTTCCCCATGTGTTAAAGGATAGTTTACTGAAGAGGATTTGATTTTTTTCAATTGATTTATAAAATATTACTTACTATGGTGGTACTTTATTATATGTGGCAGGTAAAGGGTTCCTGGTATAGCAAACATCTGGAAAAATGATAAACACATGCTTTACTCCTTGAACTTGAGCCTCTATTTCTCTATCATCATATCCTCCTGTGGCTCCTTTTTTTAAAAAACAAATTTGCTTGGTATTTACATAATTAGCATGGAGACATACATAAGTTGTCCTAACATCAATTATCAACATGCTAAAATTCCATCAGATTATACTTGCAGAAACAAAGTAAAGGATTAAAACTTTTATTTGGATAGTTCAAAGGAAAAACAAGCACCCTGTGAAAGATAAGTCCATTGTTCATAATTCTGAGATAAGTACAGAAGAGCTCTTTTTAGTAGTATCTCAACCAAAAGATTGGCCAAGTTCTCTTTTTCACTTAGCAATAGTTGAAGTTTGATCCTCTCGGGAATATTTCTCCATAACACTTCATTGTAGTGTCATGATTATCCACATTGGCTAGCATGATTACTTTTTCTGTGTACAGCTGACTGGCTTTTGCAGTAAAGGTGAGCAGAGCTGGATTTATAAGGTAAAAACGTTGGAAACGATAACAACCAGGGGTCTAAAGCAAAGCTATGGTCCCACAAAGCTCAACTTTTTTCTATAATCCTGCCTCATCTTTTCACTCTGAGGAGTTTCATTCTTTTTTTTTTTCTTTAATAGTTTAAAAAGTTTTTCTAGCCACAGTTATCTATGGTATGGTTATCAAAACTTTCTTAAACCCAGAAAACAAGTAACCAACTTTTATTTTGATTTAGATTTAAAGGCAGAAAATAAGCAAACAAATAGATTTCTCTGCAATACATAATGGAATCCAAAATGCTCCTGTCGGTTTTTCATGAACTGCTAATGTTGCAAAATGCAGTTTAACTTTCCCTACGAGACTGACCACATAACCTGTGAAAATGGACAAATGGACACAGTGATACCATGAAAGGAGGTGCAACAACTTAATGAAAACATTTTTGTCTTAACTCCTGGCATCAAATTGTGTTTAGAGAGTGTTTCAGTTATTTTTGTTTGGAAGAATGCCCTTGTGAGTGGTTGAAACCCTGCCCGAGATCATAGATGTCAGTTTGTGACATAACTTCAGAGAGGGAGTCAAAACTGCTTAGTATGAGAATTCGCTCTCTAGGAGGAGAGAAATTCTTGGCTACTGACAGAATGTTGAGAAGAGGAGGGAAGAGCCCGTGTCAACATGAGCATGACCCAGGGTTCATGGAGTGGGGCCATGGGAAACTTCCAGTGTAGTAGGTGACTGGAAGAGTTCTAAAGAAGAGAGTATATAACATATAGTTCCCTTGGTCTTGGAAGGAGATTGGTTCTAGGGTACTCTGAGGGTATCAAAATCTGAAGATGCCTCAGTTCTTAGATAACAGAGAATAGTGAAGCTGGGTGTGGTCGCACACATTTTAATCGCAGTACTTTGGCTGTCTGAGGCAAGAGGATCCTAAGTTCAAACTTAGGAAGACCTTGTCTCAAAAGAAGAAAAGGAAAAAGAAGAAAGAGAAGCAAAAGAAGAAAGCAGAAGCAGAAGAAGAGAAGGGGGAAGAAGGGGCTGAGGACACAGCTCAGTGGCAGAGCACCAATGGACTTGATCCTCAGTATCACCAAAAGACAAAAAGAGCTTAGTGGGCTGAGTATGCAAATGAGCAGTAGAGTACCCCCTTGGTGTGCAAAAGGCCCTGGGTTTGATACCCAGTACCACAATAAATAAAATTAATAAAGTAGCATTGTATTTACATATGTCATAACATACTCTGTCCATTATACTGTACGTCATCTCTACACTGTTACAATATCTAACAGTATAAATGACTTGTAAATAGTTGTTGTATTGTTTAGACAAATATTATATATTCTTGTATAGAATAATGCTAAGAGAAAAACCTAAACATAATCAGTGCAGACCCAAATTTTTAAAACATTTCAGATTCCTCATTGGTTGTAACTGTGGATGAGGAACCTACAATCCCGAAGGCCCAACTGTATACCCTGTATACCAAATACAACTTCAAGCTGTTTTCAAGGCCATGTCAATGGAAGAGTTCCCTTCAACTCCTTGATCTTCTGTGAGATCTACAGAACCACACATCACAAGATTTCTAGACCTTATTTATCTATTTATTGTAGTGAGACAGTCTCAGAAGTGAGTCTCCTGAGGGAGGAGGAGTGGGCCTGGAAGCAAAGGTGAAAAAAAAAAATTCTCCATCCTGTTCTCCTTCCCTATTGGTTCTCAAAAATCCTCCAGAGGGCTTTTAAACTTGTATAGACTATCATGATTTCCTAAATGTTCAAGAGCCAGGTGTCTCCAGCTGGCATCCAGGGATTTATGGGAGGGAGTGTGTTTGTTTCCTTACAGTTGCCAGATACAATACAGAATACCCAGTTAAACTGGAATTTTAGATAAACACAGGGTAATTTTTAGGACAAATAGGTCCCAGATATTACATTGGGTATATACCCAAAGGACTTCTGCAGATACTCAAAGCAGTTACATCGCTGAATTTGGACCTTACTCCCAGTAAACAATGTAATTTCTCTCTCTCTCTCTCTCTCTCTCTCTCTCTCTCTCTCTCTCTCTCTCTATCTCTCTTTCCCTGTCTCTGTCTCTCTCTCTGTTTCTCATTCTCTCATTTTGTATTGAACCTGGGGCCTTTACAGACAGGTCTTATTCATTTTCTATAAATTGCTCCTGAATTTGTAATCCTCATGTCTCACCTTCCCACAGTGCTGGGATTACAGGCCTGGGCCAACAGGCCCCTGCAACAATATAATTTCTCACCAGAATCTAAGCCAAGTTTATGGCCACAAAAAAGAACACATCTTCTTCATTTTTTTTTTTCTTAGACAGAGTCTTGTCCCATAGTCCAGGCTGGTCCTGAACTTGCTATGTAGTTCAGGCTGGCCTTGAACATAGCATATGCCACCATGCTTGGGATATGTGGGGCTGGAGAATCGAACTCGGTGTCTTGTGCTTGTTAAGCAAGTGCTCTAACGGCAGTGCTATTCCTCCAGCCCCTTTCTTCAGTTTCATTCTGCCTCCCTCTCTTACCCTTTCACCTTACCCTTATCTTTTTCCTCCAATTATTTGTCCTAGTTCTGTAAACTGGAGGCAGTGTGGGGCTGTACCAAGGAAAGATGCTGAGAGGCCACACCTGGTTTAGTTTCCTTCTTCAGTGCCGACCTATAGGGTCATTGTGAAATGTTAGTGAATTGATAGTAAAGCACTAAAGAACAGTACCTGGCCCAGGTGAAATAGTAATGTTTAGCACCAGGGCTTAGAGCCCAGTGTCTAGGGTCTACGACCTGGAAGTCTTGGACCACGGTATTTTCCACTGTTGTTCCTCACTGATCCATTCTGTATACCACAGCTAGTGATCTTTTAAAAATGCAAATATGACCACATCATGGCCTTGACTTAAAGCCGCCAACAGCTTCACACTACTCTGAATACACCTTGCTCTTCAAATGCTTTTGCTCTTATCTATTCCCCCAACTTCTTTGCTTGCTTTCCTTCCTTTCTCTCTGTTTATTCCAGGCTCACAGGCCTTTCAGTGCCTATAGGTGCCACACACAATTTACCTCCTGCTGGAAATACTTTCTTCCCTCCCGCTTCCCTCCTCTCATGGCCCCTCTCATGGCCCCGTGTCAATTCATGCTCCCTTTTCAGTACCTGCCAGAGATTCCTTCCTTAGCGAAGCCTTCCCTGACCTCCTGCTCTAGTTTAGGTTCTAATTCATAGTTTAGACACTGTGTACTCATTTATAATTATTTTAATTTCTTATTAGATATTTATGTGATCAGTATTCCAGAAGCCTTATGAGGACAGGAGACATGTGTGTCTTCTTTGCAATTATCATCCCAGGCTTAGCTAGTACCTAACATGTCGTAGATTCTCAACCATTTAAAAAAAAAAAAACCTCGAATTGATATTCGATCAAAAGCTGTCATAGCATACTATGGCTCATGGGCCAAATTCTGTCTACCACCTGTTTTTGGATAACTAGCAAGCTAAGAATGGTTTTTGGTTTTGGGGTTTTTTTGTTTGTTTGTTTTGCTTTTTAAAATGTTTGGGAAAAGTGAAAAGAATAATATTGTTTGAAACATGAAAATAGAATAAAATTTAATTTCATTATCTGTGAGTGAAGTTTCATTGTAACATAACCCTGCATGTTGGCCCATGTCTTATCTTTGGTCACTTTTATGCTTTAGAAGCAGAGATGAGTTGTTATGGCAGAGACCATATGTCTTGCAAAGCCAAAGACATTTATTCTCTGGTTCTTTACAGAAAAAGTTTGCTGATCCACATTAGATTATAATATTTGTGAGCTCTGGGGCAGCTTGTGTTCAAAACCACCTGCAGGTGTCTCTTCTCAATTGCCAACTGTCTGCCTCTGTTGCTGAAACAAGTGATCTATTTATTTTGTTTAGTTGGTAGGATTAATTAAAGAGAGTTTCCTTTGTCCTTTGTATTCCTGCTTTTCTGTTAACAGACAGAAGCCCCCCAAGAAAAACCAGCCAGTGGTAGGACCGTGTAACTGTTCCCCTAATGAGATTTCCCAGTTCTTTGAGTAAATTCTGAAATTCTTTCCAAATTGAGATAAGGAGTGAGGTGGTAGCAATAAATTGAAATAGGGCACCGACATTTTTCTATCTCCTTCCATTCCACCCTCAAGTTTGGAACTGCTTTCTGTCTCCTTTTAAAAGGATCATATGCCTTCCTTGTTGCAAACACGTGTTTAGTAGAATAACAGTGCAAAATATATGTTAAGCCTAGCATGGTGGCACATGCCTGTAATCCCAGTACTCGTTGTGGGGGGGATACAAAGTTCTAGTCCTGCCTGGGCAATTTTGAGAGACTCTGTCTCAAAAAAGTAGATAAAAGAAGATGGTCATGTAGCTCAGTGGTAGTTAGTAGTATACTCTAGGTTCAATTTCCTGTAATACACACACAAACATACACACACATAAAATTAGCAATATTTTAAGATAGTTTTAAATAATTTTCATAAATAATAATCATCCAAGCAGTGATTAAATAATCATTTTAACAGTGACAAACTAAACATTTCTTTCTTTCTTTCTTTTCTTGAGACAGAGTCACACTCTACAGTCCAGGCTGGTCCTGAACTCACTATGGAGCCCAGGCTGGCCTTGGACACACAGCAATCCTGTTTCAGCCTTCCAAGGCTAGGATTACAGATGTGCACCACCACGCCCGGCTTATGTGGTGCTGGGGAAACAAACTCAGGTACTTAGCACTTGCTAGGCAAGTGCTTTAACCGCTGAGGCATTCTTCCAGCCCCATAATCATTCCTTTTAGTATTTTAATTTAAAAATTTGGGGCAGGAGGAATAGTACTTAAAGTGCTTGCCTAGCAAGTGCAAGGCCCTGGTTTCAATTTCCCAGCACCGCATACAGCTGGGTGTGGTGGCATACACCTGTAATCCCAGCACTCAGGAGGCAGAGACAGGAGAATTGCCAAGTTTAGGATTAGTCTGAGCTGCATAGTGAGTTTAGGACCAGCCTGGGCTACAGAGCAAGAACCTGTCTCAGAAAAAAAAAATGTATCCCATGGAATGAAAAAATATCTAACCCAGATTTTAGGTTGATGTAGAAGAGCTCGTCTTTTCCAGTGGCATCTCTTCTACAGGATGCTTTGCCATTATGAACTATCTCATCATAGAGATTTCATATGTGATTGATTTTATCCATAACAAAATGCATTTTGTGTTTATATAACATTCTTTCATGTGCTATAATATAGCACATATTATCTGTATCATAATTCTGTGTTGTAGGATAGGCACCAAGATATTTACTGGTAGGTGGCGGCCACTCATCCTAGATTACTGGAATTTATTGGGTAAAAATTTTATTTTTTTAACACAGAGTCTTTTTCTCTGTACCCCTGACTGGTCCTGAACTCACTATACAGTTCAGGCTGGCTTTGGGCTCACATCAATCCTCCTGCTTCAGCCTCCCCAGTGCTGGATTACAGGCAAGTGCTACCACGCCCAGCTTTCTGTGGTGCTGGAGAATTGAACTCAGAGCCTCACGCTTGCAAGGCAAGCACTTTGACTACCGTGTCATTCCTCCAGTCTGGTAAAAATAATTTTAAAGGGAACTGAAGTTTTTGTCATTTCCCTCATTGACAAACAATGGGTAAAGTCAGGAAGACTAAACAATGGTTTTAAGAGCAGTAAATTTCCCAAAAGGAGAAAATTCTATAATGCATGGAACATACAAAGCTAAATTCAAGAGGCATTTTGCAGTAACCTCTGAAGCAATGAGTTTCTCTCCATGAGTTCTGCCCAGAAGCAAGGTCGTTACTGATGACGTAGTAATGTTTGTTTATGGGAAGAGTGAAAATTAAGGAAAAGCATTTTCTCCTCCCAAGAATACTGGGGGAAGAAATGTTAAGAATAAGATATTTACAATGAAATATATTCTGTCCTTTTCCAGTCTTCAGTTTGAGACAATATCTCACCAAGTTGCTCAGTCGCTGGGCTTGAACTTGCTGTCGTCTTGCCTCGATTTCCCAGAGTACTGGTGCTCCAGGCACGCACGACCAAACACAGCTCAGATCATTCTAATTTATTCTATATACAGTACTAATAATCGAGCCTAGGGCCTTCACATTGAGCTACACTCCTAGCTTATTATTTGGTTTTGGCTCTGAGACAGAATCAAACATCACCACTGGGCCTAGCCTTTTTACTTATTTGAAGGGTGGTTTTGAAATCAACATATTCTTAGCCAAGTCTGGTGGTGCAAGCCTGTAATCCCAGCACCAGCCTGAGCCACTAAGCCACTTCATGAGACTCTGTCTCAAAATCAAAAATAGAAAATGGGCCAGGGGCTGGAGGAATAGCACCGTTGGTTAGAGCACTTGCATAGCAAGTGCAAGGCCCTGAGTTTGATTCCTCAGCACTACATAAACCAGGCGTGGTGGTGCACTCCTGTAATCCCAGAATTTGGGAGGCTGAGGCAGAAAGATGGCTGTGAGTTCAAGGCTATCCTGGACCACTAAGTGAGTTCAGGACCAACCTGGAATACAGAGTGAGAGACCTTGTCTCAAAATAAATGAATGAATGAAAAAAATAAATAAATAAAAATAAAAGAGGAAACGGGCTAGGAAGTTTTCACAGTGTAAAGGCCTTCAGTTCAATTCCCATTACCGCAAACAAACAAAATCAAGTAAGTGGAAGAATCACATCAAGTAATGTGAAGTACAAAAACTATTCTTGACTCAACTGAAGGCCTGTGAAAACTCTTATTTATGATGTTGTTTGTTCAAAGAATTTTCATCCTTGAGTTATAACCATCCCATATTTTGGGTAGAAGCTATTTCATTTTGTGTCACAATGGGAAGAATAGATACAATTTTGTTTTCTATTTATGTTTGAACTTTTACTTTGCAAAATGAAAAGTTAATTGACTTACCTTGTTTCCCCAAGTTTCTTTGGAAGTTTTTACCAGCGCCTGAGATAAAAGCATCTGGGACCCAGAGATCTAGACAGCAGCAGGTGAGTGACGGGAAAGCCAATGAGGCTTTCATCAGTGTTTATAGCCACGCCCCGTAGTACACATCACCACCTAAGTTCCACCTCCTGTCAGCATTAGAGCAGTAGATTCTCCTGGGAGTATGAAGCCTTCTGTGGGCTTTGCATGGGAGGGATCTAGATTGCTCACTTCTGAGACTTCTGGGCAAAATGGCAGCCAAATCACAGAACTGCTCAATGTTTCTTCATAGAGTCACTCAAAAAGTTGAGATATGGTTAGATTGCACACTCCTTAGGACTCCAGTGTCTGATGATCTAAGCTGGCCTCAGCTGCTCCCCACCACTGCAGTCCCCACGCATGCACAGTGGAAAACTTGTCTTCTTTGAAACAAATCCCTAGTGCCAAAAAGATTGGGGCCCATTTATCCAGACTAGCTGATAAAGTAGATTCATAAGCCCAAAGTGTTGGTATGTGCCTGTACTCTTAGCTACTTGGGAGGCCAAGGCAGGAGGACTATTTGAGCCTAGCAGTTGATGGCCAGCCTTTGCAACATAGTGAGGCCCTGTCTTTCAAAGAAAGATAGATTTATAGTAAAATATTAAGCAATTGGAATGCTTCTAGCATATTATTCTGTTAATTTTTCACATTGTAGATTAACCTTGTTTTGTATGTGTAGTACTGAGATTGAACACAGGACCACTACACTGGGCTATGTTAACTAGATCCTTATTTGCTTTGTTTTGTTTTGTTTTGTTTTGAGGTCTGGTCATTTAGCTCAGTGGTTAAAGTACTTACCTAGCATGTGCAAGGCCCTGGATTTGGTTCCCCAGCTCCACCCTGGGCTCCATAGTAAGTTCAAGACCAGTCTGAACTGTAGAGTGAGACTGTCTCAGAACAAAAAAAAAAACAAAAACAAAAACAAATTACATATTTTTTGGTGGATATGGTTATAACATTTCAAGGTGAAATATTGAGAAGAATCTTTTGGTTTTTTTACCTGTATTCTTTTTCTCATTTAAAAGTCAAAAAAAAAAAAAACTTTCTCTTATAAATCCTGAATGCAGATTTTTTACTTAATTTTTGTGTTGTGTGAAGGAAATTTAAATTCTTTCAGGGCTTTAAAAAAGAAAAGGCCAGGGCTAGAGGAATGGCTCAGTGGTTAAAGTGCTTGCCTACCAAGCGGTAAGTACCAGAGTTGATTCCCCAGCACCACATAAACTGGGTGTAATGTCACATGACTGTAATCCCAGCACTTAGGAGGCCAGTGAGGGGAAAGCACCCGCCCAGATGTGGGAGGGCCAACTGGACCTCCAACTGTATAAAAGGAGGGAAGGGAAGAGATGGGTTACAGCTTCTTCCTCTGGGAAAGCTCTCGCCTTGGCAATTGTCTATCACGCCAACTTGCTACACACAGCAGACCTTCACCACACATTCGCTCCAGTCTCGACTTGTGCCTGTCTGTTCAGCACTGATCTTCAGTCTCCGATTTTCATTCTCCAGTCTTTGTGATTGTTCTTCGAACAACCGAGATCTGCAGCAGATTCTCACTGGCTGTCCTACATTTCTGGACGGGAGATCTACTTGGTGGCTGAGCAGCCACCAGTTCTCGCATGTGCAGGCCACAATCTTGGACTCTATATCCTCAGATTAGTTCTGGCATCAGCTACAGGAGAGACCTTACAAAAAGCCTCAGTCAGCAGTGAGCTGTATTGTTTGCCTCCTTCCTGGCCTGGCTGCCCTGCTTGGTCTGCTTAGGTGATGTTATGGTGCCCTGTGAGCCAGCCTTGAAAGAGCAGGCAGGAGGGTGGGCACGTCCAGAGCCTCAAATGCCACAGGCCCTGAACCGAGAACAGGCTTGGGCCTGGACTCTCGACAATTTTGAGGCACTGTGCTACCACTCCAGCCTGTGCCCCCAGTGCTGGAAGGAGGTGAATTCTCCTTTGAGCCAACTGCACTGGGCTTGTGTTGAGCACAACACCATCTCCAGAACTGCTAGGGAACAAAAACACTGTCGCAACATTCATGTTCAGGATTCAATGGCCAAAATTGCAAAGGAGTCCCACTTGCCTCAAGACGACTTGGATGCTACCTTCAGTGTAGCCCAGGGGACGTTGAACAAGCCAGGAGAAGCCAGTGCCTGCCGAGGTGAACGACATGCCCAGCGTATCAGCACCAGCCCAGTTCACCCCCAGCAGCCACAGAAAAGCTGGACCTACATCAGGCAGGATCCTGAAAAAGAAGGGAACACCCGCCTTTTGGATGGCTAACAGTGTGATGGCCCACAGCAGATGCCCTGGAAGGAGCCTGAGAAACTCCCGTGGGGACCTACATACTGTCCCTGTGGCCTTCTGAGCTGGGACTGTGCCCTGTACGCCTAGAAGCTGTGAGGTCTCTGCTATGAAATTGTCTTTGGCTTTGGTTTTCCCCACCTGAATCATCTAAACGTTTTTGTATTAGGAAAAATCTCATTATGTAACTAATAAAATGTTAAAGCATGTTCTTTGGAGTTATATGCTATCGTCATGGATAAGATTACAGAAATTGAAATGATTATTAAAGCTGTTCCTTTTTTCACCGCAACAAACAAACCATTTTTTTGTTTGTCTTGAGACAGGGTCTTCCTAGGTCACTAGGTAGGCTGAGCTGGGCTGGAAATTCTGCAGTTCTCCTGCCTCAGCCTCCCAGATTGCTGGGATTATGGGCGTGCACTACCACACCCAGCTGTGGTTAGCTTTTCTGTTTCAGTCTTGCTGGTGATCTGAATTTGATGCACATTCATTGAAACTTCAGTTATGCCAGTTGTAACACTAAACTACGTGGTTATGAAGATGTGTCAGCTTGGCCTTTGCCCTTCCAGAACAAACCACGTTAGTGTAAGAGACAGAAAAGCAAACGTGGAAGTTCTGCTGTCAGTGGGGTATCTATAATCAGAATAATGAGTCCGTGGCCGAGAACTAGAACAAGGAATTACGAAGTGAAGGAAGGTGGTGCCACCGGGAAAGACCTGGTAAAGAAGAAGCTTAACGACTCAGCCTGACCTGATGGCTTAGCCCCTCAGGTGAGCAAACAAGAGAAGGCACTGGACAAAAGAAGCCGCCCTGGGGCTGGGGGAAAGAGAGCACTGATGCTGACAGAGAAGGCAGCGTCAAAGGAGGGAGTGTCAGAGAAGAAATGTGAGAGGCAGCCTCGGTCAGATGATAAAGGGGCTCCTGGGTTTGTCAGGGTGTTTGGACTCCATTCAGTATGTGTCCAGAGAAATCCTTAAATTTGCTAAAAATGTACTAGTATCTCCTTTCTGCCTGAATAAGTGAAATATACTGAACACAAATTTCTCCCCGTTTGATTAATATATGTATATGAAATACATAATGTTTACTCTGAAGTTGGGTATTTTGTGAGAACACAATTTTTAAAAATAGGTGATTGAAGAGCTTGAGCTAGTCCCACTGAGTATCAATCGCTATTAAAGGAACACGTCTAAACATAGAAGGTGAAAAATATGCAAGATTAAACACTCGGGCCTCCTGTAAAAAAGGGAAACATTTTCTGAATATTGTTTTTAAAAGTAGATATTTTATTTTTAATTTGTAGTCAGTATGTGTTCATATTTCTGGGGTACTGTGTGACATTTTAATACATGTATGTAATGTCCCTGCCATATCTTTCACCTCAGACAGATTTATTAGTATTGGGAACACTCAAAATCCTTTCTGCTAGCTATTTTGAAATATTCAATTAATTGTTGTTAGTCATACTTATCTTTCTGCTCTATAGAACTTTGGAAGTTATTTCTCCTATTTGGCTCTAACCTTGACTATTTTTTTTTTTTTTTTTTTTTTTTTGAGACAAGGTCTTGGTCTGTGCCCAGCTTGGCCTAGAACACTCTGTCGGCATTCCTCCTGCCTCAGCCTCGTGAGTACTGAGATTACAGGTGTGCACCATCCACGCCCAGCTCCCCTTACCCATTAGCCATGGGAATACCTTCTGGAATTTGTTTACATAATGATAAGACAATTAACTTATTTTCTCAATTCATTCTTGTTAATATTAATAAGGGCAATTTTAGTTGACAGCTCCCAGTAACTGAGTTTTCCTGAACTTGCCTGTAGAAAGTCGTTGGTAACTAGGTGGTGTCCATCCATAAGCTTTGAAGGGAAAAACAAGAAAATAAAATTGTGCTGCTCATGGGTGGAACTGAGTATATTTTCTGGAGGGTGGCGACATAATAATCATTTTCTTTCCTATTTTTAACCCAGCACATAATAGTTACTATACGAATGCCCAGTGAACTGAAAAGAATCTGCAATAGAAATAGTAACAATTACTGCAAGAAAAAATAATTCTTCCCTAAACTGGTAGTTCTTTGAGGGGTTTGTGTAGAAACAGAGAAAAGACTGACTGGAATGTATTTGGCTTACTAAGAGACTTTGACAGAGATCTATATACAGTGATTTAAAAGCTCTAGTCACTTTGGTGCTTTGAAGAAATATTTCTTTGTGAAGAATGAGGATTTGGTTTAGAAATTAGAAGCTAGCGTGTGGAGGAAAAGTTTCTCAAAAAGCACAAACCATAAAGTCCCCCAGGGTTGGACCTGAGGTTGTATTCAGTAACACTGAACAATCTTAAGAATGACTTGCGTGTTATAAGCTACATGTCTGCAGATTTGCTAAATTCTTTCCTTACTGCGAAATACCAATAGGAGTATTAGGACAGGAGGCTGGGTGTGCGGGCCCAAGCACATGAGCTCTGTGGGCAAGTGCAGAATACTTACATAGAAAAGAACATAAATTACATTAGAAAGGTGACGATCTCAGTATAGTTGGTTAAGTGTAAGGAAGAAACTTAGAGGTCAGTGTCAACTGCCTTCTACACAAGTTCTAGTGCAAAATGGAGCTTTATTGAGCTGGACATCAGAAAGCTGGCACTCTTTATAAAGAATCTGAAAACATGACCTAGGCCTTGGACAAAGCTGCTGGTGTGTATGTACCTGAAATACTGAATGCCTTTATCTCCAGAGGATTATATGAGCTATTAGAATATTAGCATTCTTAGTACATTGTAATGTAAAATACCAGAACCCAGAAGCAGCTCAAAGAGACTCAGAGCAAGAGTAAGCACTGAGGGGCTGGAGGAATGGCTCAGCAGTTAAAGTGCTTGCCTCGCAAGCACTAAGTACCCTAGTTCAATTCCCCAGCACCACATAAGCTGGGCGTTGTGGCACACGCCTATACTCCCAGCACTTAGGAGGCTGAGACAGGAGGATTGCTGTGAGTCCAAGACCAGCCTAGGCTCGGAAGTGAGTTCAGGACCAGCCTGGACCACAGAGTGAGACTCTGTCTCAAAAAAAAAAAAAAAAGAAAGAAAAAGAAAGAAAGAAAGAAAGAGTAAGCACTGAAGGTCCTGGTTCTGTGGAAGAGGGCAGGCTCAGGATGCACCAGGCCTTGAGTTCCACTCTGAGCACCAGTGAGGGGAGGGGAAAGAAAAAGGGGAGGCTTGAGAGTGGTAAATGAAGACTGTGCAGTTTTAAGTGCACGCACACACACACACACACACACACGCACTCACCATGGGAGGCTGGAGGTTGAAGCAGAATTAAACAACTAAGCTAATTAAACAACTTATCGAGAGCCTGTGTCCATAAAAAAAAAAAACAAAAACCATAAAAAGGCTGACAATGTAACACAATGCAAAAGCCCTGGGTTCAATGTTGAGTACCAAAAAACAACCCCCCCCACCCCCCGCTGCAAGTCATCCCTCTATATTCATGTTCTATACCCACAGGTTCGATTAACCTGGGATAGAAAATAACTACACTTGAATAGAAAATACTAGTAGGTAAGATTGCTGCTGACCTGCACTATGTAGAATTCTACCATGGTGTGTCTGTACTAAAAAGTACTTTTACCTTTGTCATTATTCATTAAATAATGCAGTATAACACCTTTCTGCATAGCATTTAGATTCTATTATGTATGATAAGTTATCTGGAGATGATTTAAAGTATGTGAGAGGATGTATGCAGGTTATATGCCAATATGGTATTTTATATAAGGGGCTTGAGCATCTGAGGATTTGGGTGTCCCTAGGGGTCTTGGAACTAATTCCCTTGCAGATACAGGAAGATGGCTATGTAAAAAAAGCTGAAAATAGGGGTGTAATGAAAGTATACAATAAGGCACTTATATATGTACCTGTGGAGGCCACTTAAACCTAAGCCAGCTCGTGCCTTGCCTCTTGCTCCCACAAATGTCACCTAAGTTGTCAAGACGTACCCTTATTTTTTCTTGGTCTTTGATATGGATGAGTATTCCCATAAATATCTGTTTCATCCTTTCCAAAAAGTAACGCAAAATTGTTCGCCAGAGCTCCAGGAGAAAGTCTTGTCTGGTACCTATGGTCATTTCCCCTTCTCTGGGCCCAAACTCAATTTCAGGGTCCTGCTGAACGCTCTCACTCTGTTGGTCCCACCGGATTTCATCGGAGGTGTCACTGAGAATTAACCAAAGGTCCTTGGGTCCTAAGTCTCTCCAAGTACCGTGGCCAAGGGGGAAGGAACAGTTGGCCGTTCCCCCCTAGCATCTCTACGTGAGTACCAAAGGTGCAACTGTGCTCAAATTTTGTGAAAACGACCCTTCGGTTTCTCAGAGCTTCGGAACCGGGCTGTCTTGGTGTAGACCCCGCTGAGCGCGCATAACCTCCCTTTGGAGGAGGAAGGCCAAGCTTCTGGTGCCGGGCTCGTTCTAACAGGGCAAGACGTGCCTGCTCCTGAGAAGAGCCTCTGGTGTCCGCTGGGCTCACCCCTGGGATGTCCTTCTAGCAAGAGGGGTGCAGTCCTACTCTGTCAGGTGGCCGCGTGGGGGACACTTTATTTCCTCCTTTCCTCAAAGTAGTAACTCAGCCCTCGTGCAAACGCTAGAACACAAAGCACGCGTCTTCAGCCGAATTCATGATGGGAAGAGCTAAAACACTTCCTCCAGGCGAACGACTGTGGAACAAGGAAGGAAACCTGTCGGTTGGCAGGTACCTCAATTAGAGCTCATCCGGGCGGCGACCTGCCAGAGGAATTAAGGAGTACAGCGGACAATGAGTGAACGCTTGAGCAAATCCCAGCAGTTAACACTAGAATTTCAAGTATTCTAACTGCATGCAACCTCTCCATTCAGAGACCACAGGATTCGGTTCCGCAGGACAGCCGCAGCTCCGATGTGTCTCCCATCCGGAGAACATTTGGGATCTTTCTGTTCGTCTTTTCCCGCTTCCCTGAATACAGGCTGTGAGTTTGCCTTCTGCCTCTACCGAGATTTAAAGGGAAAGGAGCTAGGAAGGAACAGCCGGGAAGACTTCGAGGCTGTCTTTGACCAACCCGTAAAGGGAGTGCGATAATGGGTAAGGGGCGTGAGGAGTAGCCCTTCCTCGCCCAATCAGGTGCACAGGAAGATGTCCTCTTACCAATAAAAATAAAGTTCGCTTTCCGGAGGCGGGAGGGTGAGCCTTGACTGCCAGTTCTCCAAAGCAACGCTAGAGGAGAGGCCAGGGAGTGATTAGAGGTAGGGCCAACCCGGCGGAGGGGGCGGGGCGAGGGCGGGGGTAACCCTGAACGGCAGCCGGATTGGCCAGTGGGAGGCGAAGGCTGCTGTTCCTGTTGTGTTTTTCGCCAATCCGGAAGGCAAGGGGGTGGGCGGGGCAGGGAAGGGGTGGGAAGAGCTCGCAGCAGCGCCGGGCGCCCGTCGGGCTGTGGGAGAGAAATCCGGTTAAAATCAGAGTCGGAGGGAGGTTTAACCACTGGTCGGTTCCGATCGGATTATTCCTTAAAGGGGAAGCGCCATTGTCAGGAGAGCGGAGCCCGGGGCCCGAGGGCGGGGACCGGCGGCGCTAGGAGCGAGGCAGCGGCACTTGGACTGGGGACGGGTAGGTGTTGCCTGGGGAAAGGCGCTTCATTTCACTTTCTCTTCCTGCCGGGGACAGGCACCGGGATGCCCGCCGCCCGGCGGCTGCAGCCGCGGCGGGAGGCGAGGTCGCTGGCCCTCTCCTCGCCGCCCTTCCTGGTGGGAGCCGAGGGGAGGCGGGCCGGGGTGGCTGGCCGGCCGCGCCGCGACTCCTAACGGACAGCGCGCCGCGGTACAGCCCCCGGATCAACCGAAAGCCCGTCGGAGCCGCGGCGGTCCTCGGGGAGCGCCGCGCGCCCGGCTCTCCCGCGCGCCGCCTTGCCCTCGCGTTCCCGGCTCCACCCGCGCGCCCGGCTCCACTCGGCGCGCCCCGCTCTCCCGCGGCCCCCGGCCTCCGCGCGCCGCCTGCTCCGCGCCCGGCTCTGCCCGCTCGCCGCCGCCTCGCGGTCTCCCGGGAACCGCCCCGCCGGGAAGAAGGCGGCGGCCGAGCGGTGGCGGGCGGTCGGCAGCCGCGGCTGCTCCCCGGGGCCGTGAAGGGAGGGTGTGGAGTAAACTTAGCTGGGCAGCCGGCGGCCCCCAGCCCGGGCCGGCATTGTGCGCCCGTCCCTGTGCCGAGCTCGGCCTCTCCGCCCACTGCCCGCTGCCCGCGCCGGCTCGCTGCCCGGCCGCCGAGGCCAGCGGCGCACCCCGGACCCGGCGCTTTCCGGAGCCGGGTCCGCCCCACCTACGCCGCCGCCGCCGCCCGCGGGCTGGCCTGGCCTGCCGAGCCTGGTGGTTCTCACTCTTGGCGCCGGCGCAGGCTCCTCCTTGTAACTTTTCTCCGCCGTTTGATGGAAGTTGTTGCTTCCGGGCGGCAGGTTCTCTTCTGGGCATAATAGCCTCGTTTCCTGCGTGCTGGGTAGGTCGACTTCCAGGGCGAAGTGCTGTTTGGGTGCTCTCGGTCTTCGCTGTCGTCCTGCTGTGGTTCCTTGCCGACCAGAAAGTCGCTTTTCTTGTGGATTTGCAATTATATGAGACGAGAAACCTCTTTCAGCGTAGGCTTGGAAAAGAGAACCTAAAGGAGGTTCGGGGATGCGCTGTTGATGGGCTCTAGGTAGAACTAGCCTTGGAACTGGAGGGTATGACCTGCCCTGAACTGCTTGAAGCTCTTCTGGAAAGGCAGAGAAAGATCCAAAAACAGGTTGTCAGGGCCTATAGGGTGAGGAAGAACAAAAACAAAAGCGTAAACATTTTTGATGGGAATAAAGTTAGTTTCGTGAAATGTCGTTCTATGTAGCAGGTAGCCGTAAAGTTGATTTATCCTGTTGAAATGGTAGGCATTACAGTGAGTAACAGCACCTTTAACTATAGGTGAAATAAATAGGAGGTCTTTTCATTTTGAGCATTATCACTGTGCAGTACCTGTCAATACTGCTACAGTAATCAGACACAGCACATCCCTTGTGAGACTCCTTATTTAGAAAAGAATGTTTTTATGAGCATTCATTTTTGACAGTTTCTTGTGCAGTGCTTGGTAGAGTAGTTGCGTGTGCCAGTTACAGCCATATAAACAAAGTTGCACTGGCGCGTTATTCTGCAATCTTTTGTGTGTGTGCGCGCCCACGTGCTACTCATTATCAAGATTAACATTATATGGTTTTACTGTAAGGTATTTTAAGAAACTCTTCTAAAAGGAAGAGCACATTTTATTGGGACACCTGTTCCAGGTTTTGGTTTCAGCAATCCTAGCCTTTCAAAGGGCTTATTGATTACCTCATCTCAGTCTAGTAAGTTTTGAGTGGTGTGGAATGTTCATTGTCAGTCCCCAGGCTCCATAATAACAAGGTAGAAGCTATCTTTGGGAAGTTGAAAGCCAGCTTCAGGTAATAACGTTTGAAAGATTATTCTTTGCACAGAAGTTAAGGAATGAAGACACAAAACCATGGTGGTCATTTGTAGTCGCCTTTTAATGGTGCCTAGCATTGTGACTCTTGGCAGTCCTCTTTTTTTTTCTCTTTTGATCTTCTGTGATAAGGATCTCAGCCATGTTTATAGGTATAATCTTCCTTTCTATCTCATTATAGAAAGTAAAGGGTTGGAACAAGATTCAAAATTTCTTTGTTTACTTACCAGCTTATTTAAACAATGTTGGAATTTGTGAACTTTAAAAAAGAAGTTACCTCTTTTTTCTTCCCTCACTGTTTTTTTTTTGTTAGTGCATATTGGTTATACAGATTAGTGGACTTGTTTGGCAGAGCACACTTTAATTATCCCCTCATCACCTCCCCTTGTTTCATGCTTTTTGGGGGTGGGGGTTTTGTGTGTAGGATGTGTTTGGGTCATTTACGACCCTGTGGCCTGTTTGCTCTTGTTCTCCCTGTCCCTCCCCCATCTTTCCTTTTGCCTAATAAAAAGACAATGTTGAGAAAGAAACACCTTTGAAATTTCTAGGCTTTGTTTCCTACACATTTTTTTTTCCACTGTGCTTTCCGTATTGGGTGGGTGTGTGTGTGTGTGTGTGTGTGTGTGTGTGTGTGTGTGTGGTGTTCGCGTGCGTGGGGTAGGGGACTGGGGCTTGAATCCAGAGCCTTGCACATGCTGGGCAAGCACATTACCATTGTACACATCAACTAGTTTTTAAAAACATTTTTTTCTTTTGAGACTAGATATCTTAAGTTGCCCATACTGGCTTCAGATTTACTGTCTTCCAGCCTCAGCCCTGAGTAGCGCACTCACCAGTGCACCCAGCTTAAACGTACTGTTCTATATGTACACGTTGCCAAGACATTTCTTAAGTTGTGGAGGGTGCCTTGAGACAGGTGGGACCCCAGCGATTTCTGTGCAGATTCACTGAGACACCTCCTGCCTTTCCCAGTGCCTGAATAAATAAAATGTTCTGTAAAAGTTGTTGAGTACTTAATTAAAAAAAAAATTTCTGCACTAGTTAGACTAAAGAGGTCCATCTCCAGACCACTTTTACTTTGATTTTGAGACAGGGTCTCACCAAGTTGTTAAATTGCCCAAGTTGGTCCTAAACTTGTCACCAACCTCAGCCTCCCAGAGTGCTACCAGCCTGGCTAATCTGGATGCTGTTTGTTTCGTGTATAAAATTGATATAGTTTTATAGTTTTTGTGGCATTACTACCTGTTGTGGTGGTAATTATCACAATTACTAGAGCTAGGTTTAATCTGTCACCATCTGTTAAGTACTTATTTATTTAAGGAGTAGAATGATGAGATAATGTAGAACTCAGGTGCTCATCTTGCGCTCAACTGTATATTGATAGCTTAATAGGACAGTCAAAATTGCCACCTTCAAAAACAGGCAGCTATTATCTCAGTGCAGCAACAAGGGCAGGGTAACCAACAGTGGCGCAGAATTCATGCCCAGCTGCTAGGGGAGCATTGGAACCACAGAAGAAACCCTGGTGATGTGACAGCATTTTCTTGGCTTTAGCAGATTTTGTAATAGATTTAAAAATATTTTTATACAGTGTTTTTGGAGATGGGCTAGGTGTGCATTCACTGCTTGAACTAATTTTATCTGTAAAATACTGTTAGGGATGTAAGGGGGAGCTAAGCGCTTTGCTCTGAATTTGAACTGTTTTTATCTAGCAAGAGGGCTCATTCATCTGGCCTGGTGCCCGTGTGGCCTTCTTTGCAAGTGCTTCCTTAGTACCGTTAATTACAAGTGTCTTCTTTTTCCTTTTGCTGCTGTGATGTCATCTTACAGGGCAAGCTGTGGTCGATGTGTTGTTTGTTGAGTGGCTCTGTGTACATTTCCTTCATTAGATTGTCTGATAAAAATCATTAACAGGTGTCGGGACCCTGTCATTTTTACTGTTGCCTGAAGTACTTGGTGAACAGCTTCATTAGTTCACCAATATCCCATAAACCGTAAACAATAAAGATGCTCAAATATTTAATTTATTTGGGGGAAAATATATTATACCTGTGTGTTTACAGGAAAAGAAAACAATATCTTTATCACCAAAGTTCAGATACTTGTTATATGAGATTGGCATGAAAGAAATGTATAATTTAGAAATAAGTGTTCTAGAACTTGTCCCTAAGCAATGTGACTGTTAAGGGTTTGCAGGGTCTTCCAGTTTCAGCCTGACTCCTTTTACCCTCATTTAGGACTGTGTTGAACTCTCTCTCATACTTGAAAATTTCATTTAGTTAAGCTGTGCTTATTGGGAATGGAGAGAAGAAATCATTTTATATACATTTATTATCAGTTTTTCTAAGCTCTGTATTTCTGTTTTATCACTCAAGATGTTAGGATAGTTGTATTCAAAACACAGACTTCAAAATCTTTTCAGAAATTGATCAAAACTGGCGAGCTAGACCATTTTACCTGCCTTTACCCTAAAGTATTTTTGAAGTCACGCTAAATACAATTGTTTCTAATCTGTAGGGGTAGGGAGTAAAAATTTCTTGGAGACACAGCATACTCCTCAGGAACACCCAAAGAAAAATTTACGTTTGTTGATGATCACAGAAGGTTTTGCTCTTAACTTTAGATTCCTTTATAATAAGGGAGTTAGAATTTAGATGGGTGAAGTAGTTGAGTTTTGTCTTTCAGGTGTTTCTTGTAGTTAGCCCAGAGGAGGAAAAAGTTTTCCAAATGTTCCCAAGTAGAAAGCCCACCTGCAAACTGCCAGGTAGCCTAATCAGCCAGAACATTTCTGTTCATTAGCAAAAGAAAAAAAAATTTTATTTGAGAATTGCATCTACTGTGTGTACCATGCCCACCTTACGTGATGACAATTGAATCCATGGCCTTTTGCTTGCTAAGCTAGCACTTAACCACTGAGTTACACCCTCCTAGCCCCATGAATGACCATTTTTGATCAAATCTAACCCTGATCCTAGTGCTTTCTTCATCTTCCCAGGGGGTGTTGCAGAAGGTTTTCAACATTCAGTATTCCCTTGTTGGATGACAGCAGCTATAAGTTCTATGTTTTGGAGTGTTCATACTTCAGAGCGGTTAAAGTGTTACTTTCAAAATAAAAAGGGCCCTGGAAGTTGATAAAAAAGTAACATTATTTTGTTCACTTACTGCAGTACAGCTTCCCTTTCGGCAAATCCTCTACCAACTTAGGTACGGTACCACCTTCAGTCCGGCTTTTTAGATGTTACAGTATTCACGTGTATTCTGTGTTGCCTGAATGGATTTCAACTTCTCAGGATTCCTTGTTTTGATCTGTTTCTTTTCTATTCTTTTCTTTGGGGAGTATGCCTTCTTATTTTATGGTACCCTTCAGATGTGGTTTAATTTTCAATACCTAAGAATGTTGGAAAGATAACTTTAAGTACAGTTTGTAGTTTTGTTCTACATTTTAAAATTTAAAGTGGATTATCGTATCTATGATACTGATTAAAAATATTAGCTTGATAGTTCCTTGTGTGTCTGGATTGCCAATGAATGCAGAACAGTAGATTTGCAGAAGAAACCCAGCCGTTGGTGTCCAGTTGGTGTCCAGTTCCTTTTCGGGCTGTGTCTGGTTCAGGATGATTTGCTGATTACTTCAGTTATTACTGTCAGTTCTCTCTCTCATTTTTTCATTGCACCTGCCCGTGTGGTCTCCTTCTATTTCTGATTTGGTGCTTTCAGGAATGCTTGTTGAGTAGTTGATAAAAATGACTGTTCTGCTCATTGTGAGTGAGGAACCATAGCACAGGCCATCTGTGAGTGGCGCTTTAGTGCTGTGACCGTGATATGCTAGTTTTTTAATGCGTAGAGGAGTCTTGCTTCCTTTCTGATTTTGAATTCTATTTTAGGTAGATGTTGCTTCTTGAAAAGAGGGTACTGTAACAACGTGGTCTGATTCCCTTTGTGGATGCTTAACTTTCCCTGAATAACTGTTTGAAATTCTGTCTTACTGAGTCCATCTCAAGTGTATTGAGAATAGATGCTTTTCCCTTTTTTGGCTCTGGAACTGGAACCCAGGGCCTCATACTTACTGAGTTATGCTACTGAGCTACAACCGTAGCCCTTGTTTGTTTGTTTGTTTTTTTTTTTTAGTTTAGTTTAGTTTTGTTTGTTTGAATGAGTTGATATTCTACTTCTTTCCAGAACCATCAGAAACACTCTGCATGTGCATCAAGATAATTAGGTGCATCAGTATGTTGTTTGTTGACTTATAGAGCTTAATATAATTCAGTGATCAGAAATTAAAGGCTTTAAAAGTTTTTAAGGTTGCATGTAAAATAGCCACATGTTTGTCATTTAAATATCTATGTTTAAACATATGGTAGTCTTTTTTGTGGTAAAATCATATTTGTAGATTTTTTTTCTGTGTTTGTGTTGCTAGAACTTGCACTATGTCCTGTATTTAATATTCCTGGCAATCATAAGACACGTACTACGTATATAGTAAAATGGCTACTAAAGCTTGGCATGGAGGCACATATCTGTAATACCAGCTACTCGGAAGACTGAGCCAGGAGGATCGCAAGTTTGAGGCTAGCTTGGGAAACTTAGCAGGACCCTGTCTTAGACACAACAAAACAATAATGGGAGCTGGGGACGCAGCTCCCTGGTGGCATGCCCCCCGAGTTTGATTTCCAGTACCACCAAAACCAGTTACCTGTAGGACAAGTGAACTTGTCTGTTGTCACACATACTTAGCCACTTTTTCCTCAGCTGCAAGAGCAGCTGAAATTTACTGATTTAGCAAAAATGTTGAATGTAGTAGACTGTTATCAACTATAGTTCTCATGGGGAGGCCTATCCGCCACTGTGTTATTTTCTGTATATATTTGATTTTTATTAGTTTTTTTTAAAGATTTCATGTACAAGTGAGATCATGTAGTCATTTTTCTTCTGTATCTGGCTTGCTTCCCTTTGTATAGTGCTCTCCAGGACCATCTACATTGGCAAGTGACTAGATCTCTCTATTGGAGATGAGATAATGTTCACTTTCTACATATAACCCCAGTTTCTTTACTCTTACCATGGCTGGAGACTGAAGTTATTCCCACTGTGTGGCTCTTGGGAATAGTGCTCAGCCAGCATGGGAGGCAGCTGGCTGTCTCAGCAAGGTTCTAATTTAATTTCCTTTGAGGATGTACCTGAAAGAGGGATTGCTTGGTCATATGGTGGTTCTATTGTAAATTTCTTTGAGAATCTTTGTACTGTTTTTTGTAATGACTGCCCTAGTCTGCATTTTCACCAACAGTGTCCACGGGGGGGGGGGGGGGGGGGGGGGGGTGGTGTCTCATTTTTCCACGTTTACCAACACTTGTTATCAGTTGTCTTTTTGAGAATAGCTACCCTAACGGGTGTGAGTTAATAGCTCATAGGGGTTTTGATTTGCATTTTCCTAGTGGTCACTGTTGTTGAGCACCTGTTGTGGTTAGCCATTTTTATGTCTTTGTAGATATGTCTGTTCTAGTCCTTTATTCCACTTAAGGTCAGGTTGTATGTTTTCTTGCTATTTGGTTGGGTGATTTATAAATCTTGGATATTGGCCCTTGTCTGATACTTGGTTTTCAATTATTTTTATCACATCTGAAGATTGTCTTTTCATTTTGATTGTTTATTCTCCTGTGCAGCAACATTTAGCTTGAGCTCTTGGTGTGGTATCCGAGAAATCATTGCTAGAGCCCATGTTAAGGGATTTTTCCCTTTGTGTTTTCTTAGGACTTCTGTGGTTTCAGATTTTACATTTAGGTGCTTTATGAATTTTGAGTTGGCTTTTGAGTGTGGTGTGAGGTAAGGGCTCAGATTCAATGTTCTTTGTATGGAGATCCAGCTTTCCCAGCATTGTTTATTGAAGATTGTGTTTTCCTATTGTGTCCTTTTGGTGCCCTCCTGAGACATTAATTGGCCATGTATGTTTGGGTTTATTTCTAGGATCTCTCTTCTGTCCACTCATCTGTTTCTTTTGTGCCAGTACAAAACTATTTTGATGATAGCTTTGTAATATGATTTTAAATGAGCATTTAGGACATTTCCACCTTTGTTGTTTTTTTCCCCTGAGAGTTGCTTTGGCTGTTCGAGTTGTTCTGTAGTTCCCTGTGAATTTAAGAGTTTTTCTATATTTGTGGGTGTGTGTCCTTGGGATTTTGATAGGGTTTACAGTGAGTTTATATAGTGTTTTAGGTATTATGGACTGTTTTTTAATTTATTTTATCGATGACACTGGAAATTGAACCCTTTGCACTAAGCTACATTCTTAGCCCTTTTTGAATATTTTAAAAATTTGAGACAGGTCTCATTAACTCACTAAATTGCAAGGAAGGCTTGAATGTGCAACCTTCCTGCCTCAACCTCTTAGAATGCCGGGATTACAGGTGTTTATTGGCTTCAAATTGATTTTTAAATGTGAATAGTAATGTTAATTCTTCCAACCTGTGAACATTCAGTATCTTTTTTTCAAAAATATGTGTTATCTTAGTTTTTTAATCACTGCTTTATAGTTTTCAGTGTAAAGATCTTTCACTTCCTTGGTTAAATTTGTTCCTAAGTATTTTATTCTTTTTAATGTTACTTAGAATGGGATTGTTTTCTTAAATATTTTCCAGTAGTTTAATATTGGTGTATAGAAACCCAATAGATCCTTTTTTTTTTTTTTTTTTTTTTTTTTTTTTTGAGACAGGGTCTGACTCTATAGCCCAAGCTGGTCCTGAACTGACTGTGGAGCCCAGGCTGGCCTTCAACTCATGGCAATCATAGTGCCTCAGCCTCTCAAGTGCTGGAATTATAGGCATGCACCACCATACCTGGCTTTATGTGGTGCCGGGGAATTGAACTTAGGGCTTTGGGCTTGCAAGGCAAGTGCTCTAGCGGCAGCTGTAACATTCCTTTAGCTCTTACCCCCACCCCCACTGATTTTTGTATGTTGATTTTTGTATTCTACAAACTTCACTAAATTCATTTATCAGTTCAACTGTCTGTGGTGGACTAGAGCTTTTTTATAAGATACATGTCATCTGTAAACAGAGAAACAGCTTTGTTTCTGCTTTTCTGATTTGGACACCTTTTATTTCTTTCTTGCTTAAATGTTCTGACTCAGACTTCCAGTAATGTGTAGAAGTAGCTAGAATGGACACCCTTGACTTATTCCTAATATTCGAAGAGAACTTTCAGTTTTTCACCAATGAATGTAATGTTAGCTGTGGGCATCTCTTATGTAGCCTTGTTAAAACTCATTTTAATTTTAAAGTAACAAATCTGTATAATTAGAGTTGCTTATTAGCCACCCCAGTGGCTTCATCACCCTGCCTTCAAGAGGTGTATGTACTCCACTGTGAATTTTATATGTTTGGAATGAGTAATAGGAACATAGGTATGATCTTTTTCAAGGATTTAAACTTATCATAAACCTCTCAGTTTCTGAAAATATCTCTTTTTTTTTGTCTTTTAACAAACATACACAAGTATTAAATCTTAGTACTTTGAAAAACACTCATTAAATTCAGCCACATAATTCTTTGGTGCTGAGATCTGAGCCTTGTGTCTGTTTAATACTTATTTTTTGCCACCGCCTCTTGGAGCATGGTGTAGTAAACATTGGATTTTCTCTAAGAGCCCTGCTCGGTGCCAGAAGTCATATAGCCAGAATCACAATTTTAGTACCTATTGTTTAATTAAAGTTTGTTTTCCTTGCTTGTGTGTTATATACTTTTATTTCTAAATATAGTTAAGTTTTGCACAAAATAAAAGATACAGAAATCCTTTTAGAACCTTTTTTTTCTTTTTGCTTTTTTTTATTCATTTACTTATTTTTGTACTGGTGATTAAGCCCAAGTCCTCCTGTGCACATTCTGTATCACCCAGCCATACTCTGGCCCTGACTGCAAAAACTGGCTTTGTGTGGTTTGTGATGATGATTGATTTAAAATGCAATAAAGCCACTGTGTGAAAAAATTGGTGTATGTGTTCATGTACTTTTTTTTAGTGGGAGGGCCATACTTTTCATCAAATCGTCAGAGTGGGGCCATGACACAGAAAAGATGAAAAATGGCTGCTCTAGAATTAAAAGTTAAATCAAGACATTTGCTGATCATTTTAGTACCAAGCTTTCTCCGTCAGTCACAGACCCCTCCTTAATCTGCATCCTGTGTCTGTTGTCTATTTTGGGGGACCTAAACAAGAAAATAATTTGTTATTATGCAACTGCCTAGGAATAAGTCAAGAAACATTATACTAGTATGTTAGCAGGTAAGAAGGAAAACCTGTAAGTCACCTTGAAAATCATTTGTAAAAAAGAATGCATTTACATATAGTTGATAGGATTCTGTGAAATGCTGGGCTAGATGTATCAAGACATGTAACAGTCATAATTGCCAACCAGTTATGTTAATGCATTTGGGAATGTCTCAGGCTTGAAAGTGTCATAGGCTGGGTGGTTTACAAACAGTGAAAACTGATTTCCTACAGTTCTGGAGGTGAGAAGTCTGAAAGCTCTGTGCCAACATGATCGAGTTCTGCTGAGCCCTTTAGCCCTTTTTACACACTGTACACTTATATACTCATTTGGAAAAAAGCTAGGTAGTTTGTGTGTTAGGGAGTGGGGCTGGTGGGTACTGGGGACTGAGCTCGAGTCCTTCATGCTTTAGCCTATTTTTGAATTTTGATTTTGTAACAGGGTGTCTCCTGATAAGTTTGCCCAGGCTGAACTTGAACTTGCAGTCTTCCTGCCTCCTGTTTCAACACCCCCTGCCTCCCCGCTGCCTCCCCGCTCCAGAGGGTTGGGAGTACAGGCCAGGATTTTGCTGCTTCTAACTCTGTGAGTAGAGCCTATGAGGACTTGACTCTCACTTCTGAATTACCTCCAGAAGGACCTTCCTGCTAATATCACGTTGGGCAGAAATATGTAAGTGTGGTTGACATTCACATCTGATGTGTCACATTTTCATCCATTTTAGCCTTATTTTCTAGCATAAAGCCACTTTTTATATGCCAGAGTCTAAGTGGAATTTTGTGTGCTGTAAAGTAGAATTGCAACTTATAAGAAAAACATGCAGAGATCTCTACAGAGATGAAAGAAGAGAGGTTGAATTGGTCGAAGAGGCAAGAAAAACCTTTCTCTTTGTACAGACCCTCTGCCTCCAACACACACATGCACACATACTTGAAAGATGGTAGTGAGACCTTTAGAAATAGATCAGTGGAGATGGTGCTATCTGATCGCTGATTGTATTGGTTTCATTCTATAAAAAATAGTATCTCCTATAAGCCTGCCACTTTGGATTATTTAAAGTCTCTAAAAGGGCTAGGGGTGGCTTCAGAGTTCTGATATACACAGTGACTAAAGGGTAATTTCTCTTAAAGCTGTCGTGAAGGTTAAATACATGTAGATGGAGCACATACCACGGTGCTGTGGAAGTCAGCGTGATAGACCTTTGAGGAGGGCCACATCCCGATCTCCGGGCTCTGTGAGTGCTACCGGCCTGGCAAAGAAAGTGAGGTATCAGGTAGAGTTAGAGTTGCTTATTAGCTGACCTTTAGGAGAAGGAGATTATCCTGGTTTGTCAGGTGGGCCTAATATAATTACAGTAGTCCTTAAAGGAGAAGAAGCAAGAAACAGGAGAGTTCAATCAAGAGAGAGCATTGTGAGAAGAAATCAGGTGGTCATTGTCGGTTTTGAAGGGGGACCTTGAGCCCAGGGAGTCACGCAGCCTCTGTATGGCAAAGGCAGGAAAATGGATTCTTGTCAGAGCTTCTGGAGAGGTACATGTTTCTGACCAAACCATGACTTTAGACCAGTGAGATTCATTTTGTACTTTTGATGTCAGAACTATAAGATAAATTTGTGTTGTTTTAAGCCACCAAGTTTGCGGTAACTGGTTCCAGCAGCCATTGGAAAGTTGATGTTGTGCTTCTGTAGTGGGCACGAGCAGCCCAGTAAGTATTTTCCCTCCAACCTGCTGAACTTAACTCTCATCTTCTCTAATATACTTCATTTTTCCTTTTTCGAGAAAAAGATAGGCATCTTTCCTTCACGTGAGCCCCAGAATCTCGTTCTTCCTGTGTTTTCATTCTCTTGTGTCTTCTTTTCCTGTCATTCCCACTAAGCTGAATGTGCACAGACCTCTCTTATGTTGGGGACTCCCCTGCCTGATCTTTCTTTCCTTTCATCTGTTACCCTGTATATCATTCTGGTGAACCATGCAACCATGTGGGTTTGCAGACATTATCAGATTGTTTTTACCCTAATTTTAATTCCTTATAGGTTTGTTATATGTGGCAGAATTGTTATATATATATATATATAAGAATTGTGTAACCATTATGGTGGTTGTGATGAAATTAGAAAACAATGGAAAGAGCTGTTCCCTGAAGGATTCTGTTGTAGATGATTAGTAAATTAATCAGGCTGTTAATAAGAAGAATGAATCAGAAGCCAGATGACTGAGTGTGAGTTGTGGAGACTGTAGTGAGCCTTGTGGAAGGCAAAATAGAGAGGTTATTTCAGATGACAACAATCTCTGAAGGCTTTATAAATGGGGTATTTGAATGAGGAATATGCTTTTAAAGGATTTAAGGAGATAGACTTCAATAAAATATAGCTAACATTAATTAGAAACACAAAAGTTTATCAGTTACATTGTATTTTTGTGAACATATGGGGAAAGATTTTTTTCCTATTACTTATAGTTGAAATACTTGAAGAATTAAATGAAATTATAAACTTAAATTACAGTAAATTCATGGCATGTTTGCACTAGTGGATGATCTGCAGGAGGATCATGTGATCATGTTCACCGTTGAGTTGCCTTGAGGGACATACTGTGTTTTCATTGCTTACATTTTAACATTGGCATGAAAATCTTTCTGAACCTAGTTTAACCTGGTCTGAATCATGATGTGCTAAAATCATTGACTCTGATTACATTTTTAAAGGAAAATGTTACACGTGCTGAGTACAGGCAATCACATTAAACTTGATTCTTTTAGAGAGAATTATTAATAGACTGTGGTCAAGAGAATGTAGAAGCATAGTATCACTGGATTTCAGCCAGAGATTTTACAGTATTTCTGTGTTGACAGTGGGGATAACTTTGGCTGGATGACTGACCATACAGATAGATAGAATGTGATTAGTTGAGTAATGCCTCTAAAAGTTCATGAATACTGAATTGGTAACAACTGGAAAGAAATTTCAAGTGGCATGCTGAAATTCACACAATCACAAAACTGGTCAAGATATGCATATCAAATTTTTGGATAAACAGATTTTTAGAGTTAACTCTTTTAACGTAACAGTTCTTACTGAAATGTGAGCCAACACTAACATATTTTAATGGGTCTTGATATGAAGTTCCATACATGGGTTCAGAAACAGCTGCACAATCATAGAGTGAGAAAGATGTGGTTGAATACAAACAACTTCAGTTTTTTAATTACTGTAATAGAGACATTGTGGGCATAGAATGTAATGAGACTGTCAGAGGCTTCATAAAACCATAGTCTGGATTAAGAAGAGGAGGAGATTCAGAAGAGGTGGGCTGTTTGTCTTAATGTTCTGTACCATACATAATACTGTGTACAATTAAATATACTGGATACTAATCTGTTTTGGAGGTAACATTTCAAAACGAGTCAGAAAATAAAAAATAATGTCTCGACAGGGCTATGGAGACATTGGAAATTCTCATCCTTTTCTTGCAAAGATGTAAAATGGCACAGCGACGGTGGGAAACAGTTCGATGGTTCCTCAGATGTTTAAACATGGAATTACCATATGTCCCAGATATTCCACTTCTAGGCCTATCAAAACATGGTGAATATTTAAGTAAAATTTTTTATTACAATACAAGGCATATTGCCATTAGTTCCCTTCAAAGTCTCAAGGCGTGATTGAAAAATAAGATGAATATTTACATATTCGAGTAAAGGGCACATTGCTATTAATTAATTCCCCTCAGTGTATCTTTCTTCACCTTCCTCACCTGGATCATACTTTTCTCATCATTATTGCAACTTTCTTCAATTCTGGAAATTTTTTTTTTTTTTTTTTTTTTTTGGTCTTTGTGAAGTGTCATCGTGAATCTGGTAAAGGCTGTTGTCAGGTGCCATTCGGTGGAAAGGCATCCTTGTAAAATATTAGCGTTTCCTCATCCATCTTACTCACCAGATCTGCCATCCTGCAACTTCTGGCTCTTCTCCAAAGTCAAAATAACCATTGAAAGGTAAACATTTTGAATAAATTCAAAATGGAGCAGCCATGACTGCACAACTGCTTCAGCAAGTAGCAAGAACAATGGGATCTGTGTGTTCAGGATGAGAAATATTTTGAGGGGGATTAGTGGCAGTGTATCTGTGTCTATAATAAATTAAGGCAAAACCAAAAAAAAAATTCACTGTATTTTTATCACACTGTGTATACTCCGAGGAAACTTAAACAGGTATTCAAACAAATAACTTGATGTATGCCAGGACACAGTAGAAGGGAGATATCTTATAAACATGGGTTGCTAACAAAATCAGAAAGAAATTTACCCGATCAGATGCAGAGGAGGATGTAGAGTAAGGGGAATCTTCCACACTATTACATGGTCCAGCCATGGAAGACATTATGGTAGATTGTCAAAAAGCTGAAAGAGTAGAACTGCCAAGTGACCTGGGAATCTCACTCATAGATGTGTCTTCAGAGGAAACTAACTCAGTATGTCGAGAAGACACCTGCATTACCGTATTTGGAATCACCCACCTCTCCATTGAGAGATGATACTTTTGAGGAAAACTGTTAGTTAATACAGATAAATTGTATTAAAAGTCTAGAAATAAACCTTCTGGTCCATAAATTTTTTCTACTGCCACCAATTTAGTGAAGGAAAGAATCAGTCATTTTCAACAAATATTGCTGAGACAACTAGATTTCTACATCAGAGGAATAAATTTGAGTCCCTTACCATATAAAAAATTACAAATGGACCACGAACCTAAATGTAAGAGCTACAGTTATAAAATTCTGAGAAAAATGGGATAACTCCTAATGACCTTGGGTGAGGCATTGAGTGAAACAACAGAAGCATAAGCAGCAAAGTATTAACTAGTAAATTGGACTTCACAGAAATTAAAAACATTCATGCTTCAAAGGACACAATTAAAGTGAAAAGACAATCCATGAAATGGGAGAAAAATATTTACAAATCATGTAATAAGGAACTTGGATTAAGAGTATGTGGGAATCTCTTCCTACAACAGTAGAAAGATAAATAACTAAAAATGAATACATTGGTGAATTGTGTGGCATGTGATTTTATCTCAGTAAGTACTTAAAAATTAGTCAAATGGAATATGTTCAGAGGAGATTGTTAGTCTTTTGATGGGTTTCAAAAATCCTTTTCTTTGCCCCCATTTTCAACTGTTCCTTTCTTATACTGACAGCATTGTAAACATTCTGTCTTGTATCTTTAGTGAAGTCTTTGATGCTTTACTTTTATATTGATAGCGAGTCTTCTAATTCTCATGCCAGTCTTCATTGTGGAGTAGTATGTTATGTTTGTGTTTCCTTTCCTTCTTACCCAATATCATGACCTCGTAGCAATAAAAAGATACTCCTCATATCAAAGTCAAAAGAATTTCTTATAGTCTTATCAGTTGCTCAATATCAAGTTGTATATATCTGGAGTCATGTTAGATCTGTCAGTCGCATGTATATAAATAGTCATGCTCGAGGTCATGTCATGTATCTGTCATGTATCTATAAGTAAATACAGTTGTATCCATCTGTCTGTCGATCTGGCTCATCTCTTTTTACACTTGAACCATGACTTCCTTGAATAGTCCCCTGAGCTATTTTTGGCTGCTTTTAGCAGAATATTGCGCTGTAGGTGATGGCTCATGTTCCTGCCTGTGGCTGCTGCGGCCTCAAGCATCTTCCTCTGGCTAGTGTGCTGAAAGGCCGGAAGTAGGTGACAGGATGAGTGCCGTTGCCTCTGTCTCCTCCTCCCTTTTAAGTGTGCTTTGTAATAATATTAAAACTTACACAAAAGGTTGTAAGAATACTAATGTGCATTCTTGCCTAACATTTACCTAGATTTAAAAGTTGGGAACACTTTGCTGTATTGGCTTTTTCCTTTGTGTTTGTACCTCTAAATTATATATCTAACTGCAGTGCTAGAGTTGTTTTATATTTTGGTGAACCTTTTGAGAGTTGCAGAGACCATGATTCTCTCCCCTTAAATACTATGCATCACATATTATTAAAGGAAAGGATTTTTCCAAGTTGTTATGGAACAACGGTTCAGTTCAGGAAATTTAATATCGGTAATTGTCATAGGTTGGGTTCTCTGGAAAGCAGATGTCAAGCAAAAATAAAAGGAGGAAGCAAGATCTGAAGTCATACTGTCAGATTATGATCATGCTCTTCTGGCAGGAGGAGTTGACCTGGGCTCAAAACGCTGCATTAGGAAAGTTTTGCACCAGGCAGAAGGTGTGTGGCCTGTACCAATACCTTTCTCCTTTATGAGCAGGGACTGTCTGGAGAATAGGGCAGCTGTGTCTTGAGAACCAAAGGCAGCCTGGATGCAGCTGATGGCTGGAGGCCTTTGGTTGTGCTTACTCCTCCGACCTGGTCATGGGTGCATAGCTCTGCATTGGCCTTCGTGTCCTGTTGACCAGTGTGCAGATCCACCAGTTGTGAAACTTCCTTTACAGCAATGGTCCCTACCCTATTAGATTTCTTGTTTGTTACTGAGAAGATTGAAAAAGCTCCCAGGTTAGTTTGCTGTGTTTTTCGTTGATCTGAACCAGTTCAGCTGCCACTTTACAAAGCAATCCAAAGAGAGATTTCAAACGTTAGTTGAGACCTCTTGTGATTCGTTCCTTGAGTCTAAGAGAGGGGATGCCTCCTCTAATCACGTACTACTTGCCTGATGCCTGAATAGAACATGAGTACCTTACCAAGAGATGAAAAAGGAAAGGCTCTGAACCAGCAGGCATTCTGCTAGAGTTTTCTTTTCCATCTTTTTTTTTTTAATTGAGAAAAGAGTCTGCATTTTTGTCACTAAGCCAGCTTCTTAATTATTCTGTCTTTTGAAGAGAATCTGTTTCTTCCTTTCATGGAATTCACCAGTTTTTCTGATTTAATAAGATGAATTATTATCTATTTCTACTTCCCAGCTGCCATCCTGGGACTTCTTTTTTGGTTTATTCTTGGATCATTTCCACTGTTGTTTGTGTATCTCATGTCAAACTTTATTGGTTCTCCTAGTCTTGCTAAAGGATGCCTTCAAATTCTTGCTTGATCGATTATTTGGATATAAAAGTCTAGGCTAGAATTATTTCACTTTGGAACCCCCTGAGTCATTGTTCTGTCCTTTACAATTAAGCTTCTATATTTTACTTATTTATGTATTTAGTAATACTGGGCATTGAACATAGGACCTTCACACTGAGCTGTTAATACATCCCAGCCACCTGGGATTCAGGCTTGGAATCTTCTTACCTCATTTTTCCAGTTTGGAAGGATTATAGGTGGGTATTGCTATGTCTGGCTTCAGTTTCAAATTTTTAGTCAGATTCTTAATTTTTGCTTTTCTTCTCTTAGTCATTTAGAAATGTTCTTTTCTTGGTTGTAGTGAAATTTCACAGAATTTGTCTCGATACCTTTTTTCAGAAGCCGGAGAGCATACTGTTTCCTCTTAGGCATTTATTTCCTCTTCCTTATCTTGTTTCATACATTTATTTTACCTGATACTACTTCTGTTACCATCAGTGTGGCTGGTCTGCCCAATTTACTTGGCATCGTTGGTAGAACTGTACCCATTAGTTATTCCTTTTTCTTGCTGATAAGGCTGAAATGTGTTGGTGCGTGTAGTGCTCACGGTCTTCCTGGCTCCTTCTCACCCCACAGTGGCCATTCAGAATGTAGCTCAATGTAGAGCCATTGGGGCAGTTCCATTCTCCTTGCCAGTGGTTGGTTTAGTTATGACACAAAAAATGAAGCCTCATGGGTTCCTTGAATTTATGAAGGCACACTTCTTTTGGATGTTACCATGTGAGCTCATGACAGCTGCAGCCATCTTGGATCATGGAAGAGAAAGTGAGATAATGAGCAACTCTGAATTTAAAATCCTCAAAAACTGTACTGAGTCTCAAGCTGTTCCTCTGTATAATTTTCTGTTTCATCTCTCTGATTACTCAGGTCCTAGATTTTGCAATTATCCCTGTTTTTCTCACAGTTTACATCCTGTTCAATAGATGTCTATAGGCGTCTCCTTTAAGTTACATATGGTCTTTTTGCTGTTTCTGCTGGGGCCCTCCTGGCCCACTCCTGTTACTTGCTTGGGTTACTGCAGTAAAACATTCTGCCCTTCCAGAGAGTTTTCTGAGGGTCACATGAACAGACTTGTGGAATGTTGTCAGCCACATTTGGCATCGGATTCATCGGGAGGATGCGGGACAGGGAACACAGCTTCCCAGCAAGGATACTCCTTGTGGTAGTCCACACAGTGGCGTGCGCAGCTGCTCCTGGAGAACTGTCGGCTATTCATAGCCTCTCCCAGCTTCCAGGTGAAGCTCAGGTGAGAGTTAGGAGGCTCAGATGAGTGGTTGTGTAGCTGAAAGAGCTTAGGAATCCAGATTGTTTTCATGTGACCACCCGTGAGCCTGGCTTTTACCATCCCCTCATGCTACTGCCCAGTGAAAGGAGTCAGCACACCAAAAGAAGCCCAGATTTGTGGCCACTTACCAGATATTTATGGTTCCTTCTAGCTTCTTTGGAGTTTACCAATGGGTCACTTTTTCCCTAAGCAGTGTTGCCTGGTAACAGCTGATATTCTGCCTGTCTAGTTTCCAGAGCACTAACAGAGCTAAGTTAACTGGATCCAAGAGCGATTTCTCATGCTGAAGGGCACAACACTTCAGTTACAAATAGCCTTCTAACTAGAGAGCTTTCTGCCTGCATGCATCTCCGTGTTCTGTCCTCAGCCAGTAGCTGCAGTAATCCTTGAAAATGGATGAGAGGTCTTGTCACTGTTGGCAACCCTGCCGTAGCTCCACTCCTCTCAGAGTGGCCCTACCTGAGCCTACCTCATGACCTCAGTGGCCTGTGTTCTTACCATTTTCTCACCCACCTGTTTAATGGTTTTGTTTTCCTCTAATGAGCCATGTGTGTTGTCATGAAGGGCCTTTGTTGGCTCTTGTCCGTGGCTTATCCTTGTTTTAAATGTCACTTTTTCAATAGAGGTGTTGTAATCATTGCTGCCCAACACTTGTCACTTTATAATTTTCTACTTTCCATACTTCATGATTTACTTTATTTTAGCTACTGCATTTCTTCCTGTGGTTAGCACGCCATCTATGCAAGGTCAGGATTCCTCATTTGTTGAGTTTATTGGTACATCTCAACTGTCTCAGACAATGCCTGACACATGTCTGGTGCTTTGTCCTCTGTAATATGTGTATGTCTTAAACAAGACCTACGTCTGTTTCCCATATGTACTGTGTAGAGGTGGAGGCACAGGGGTGGGTGGACTGACTCTGACGTAGTTAACATGTGTCTTCCATGTCTGGATAGTTCTGACATTCAGAGAGGAGAAGGAAGAGAGGTCCAGGCCAGGAACACACGTGTGTCCCTTTCTGGATGGCCAGTCTCACTTCTCATCTTCCCTCAGCCAGAACTCTTTTGGATTGTCACAGCTAGTGATAAGGAAAGCTAGAGTGAGGGTCTTCTGGATTATTTTCCCCTTTCTTTGAAAATAGCTTTGAGGAATGGATTTTTTTTTTTTTTTTTTTTTTTTTTGCACTTGATCTTAGCCAAAAGGCCGAGAAGCAGTGGATTTTATTTTTAGTTGCCTACTTTAAAAACACTGCCCTCTGAGATTTTAGTGAATTACAAATGCAGGAATGTTGTTATTTTGAGGAAAATCAGTCTCTTCCTCTCTCCCTGTCTCCCTGTCTGTCTCTTCTTTCTGACTAATCTCTTCTCCCCAGTCCCTTGCCTCCTTTTCAGATCTGGGGAGGATTCTGTGTTTTCCAGCTGTTGACCTGTCCTTGATGCCAGTATTGCTGTAGTAAGTCATCTTAAAGTGGTAGTTTGAAATAAAAACAATCCTTTATTTTGCTCCCGAATGAAGGGGATGGGTGAGGCTTGGCCAGGCATTCCTCACATGGATCTGTCTTGCACTAGGACAGTGGCTTGGGCCACTGTCTGGCACTGGCCTGTCTGGCTTGGGCCCTCACATGTCTGGCACTGGCCTGGGGAGACTCAGGTAGCTGGCCCTCGTTTCTGAGTGTTCTCTTCACATGGCCTCTCCACAGGGTGGCCTCAGAGAAGCAGGACTCGCATAGTGGTCCTTGAGCCCTCAGCTTGGGGCCATACCCGTGTGTTTTCAGGCATGACTCAGAAGCTGGCCTCTTCTGTCATGTCTGTGGAAGCCTCACAAAGACTGCCCAGGTGAAGTGGAGAGGACGTACGTGCCAGTTCCTGGGAGGAGGCCTGCCAGGAATTTGCAGACCTGTGTTTAAACCACTGCATGGCCCTTCAGCTGTTACCTGTTAAAATTAGAGCCGACTAGAGCTGAGCTGCCTCTAGTCCAAGCTACTGAGGGTAAGTTAGAGACCAGCCTGAACAACGTAGTGAGACCTTGCCTGTCAAAAAGAAAATTTATGAAAAGCTCAGTGCTTCATAAATTTAAGGAAATTGGACCTCAGGTGCTCCCAGGTTTGATCACCACTATTCTGAAAAAAAAATTATAGCAGTTACTGCTAGAGAAATTCAAGTCCTTTGTTAGAGAAGAGGGCCAACCAACTGTGGTGACCAGTCACTGGGGGAAAAACAGTTACGTGCCTTGCAGTTTACATGAAAGTTTCCTCCACTATTAAAAAATTTTATATATATATATATATATATGTATATATATATTGACACGTGCGAATTGTACATGTTTTTGGAGGCTAGAGTGACATTTTGATAGACAAATACAATGTGTAATGATCAGATTGGGATAATTAACATATCCATTACCCCAGACATTTTTCATTTCTTTGAGTTGGGAATGTTCCAAATCCTCTTTCCTAGCTGTTTCCTTCACAGTTTCTAGTGAACTTAGGTCTTTTCAGCACTTCCAAATTTTATTTTTGACATTGTACGTGTCTCAAGACTTGCAGAAATCCTTGAGTCATCTCACTTCTTAACCAGTATAGTTTGTACCACCAAGTATCTTTTAATGTGTCTTACCTAAATCATTCTGTCCCTTCTACAATCTTTTCTTCCTTTACTGTCTGCCAGTTTGGTGTGTCTCTCTAAAGCTGAGTGTGATGATGATGTTTGCCTGAGTCAAAACTCTCTGGAGACATCTTATTAAAATTTCTTAATGTGAGTATTCCCATTCTTTTGTAATTTGGTTCCAGCAAAACCAGACCTTATTTTTGCCATACTTCACAAATACTCATTTTTCTATAGTCTCAATGAATTTGTCACTGTGTTTATAACTTATCATGTCCTTTTTTGTGTATGTCTCTGAGAGTGTGTTTGTGGAGGGAAAGAAGAGGCTCTTTGTGCTATATTCTTTAATCTGTCTTGCATTATATTCTTTAATCTTGCATAGCACAGTTTCATACTATGTAACGGGGGTGGAAACACTGAAGATTTTATAATAGGCATAATAGCTGGACCTAGTGGTGTAGGCCTGTGATCTCAGCATGCTGAGAAGCTGAGGCAGGGAGATCTTAGGTTTGAGCTCAGGCTGGGCAACTTAGTGACTTAGCAAAACCCTGTTTCAAAATCAAAAACTAAAAAATGAGGATATAGCTTGGCCCTGGGCTCAGTCCCCAACACAGAACACCCACAAAACCAACCAACCAAAAACAAAACAAAACCACCACTAACTAAAACAACTATATTTTAATTTTTTTTGCAAATAATACAGTTATGACACATATAATAGAAACCTTTATTGCTTGAAATGATCGTTCAGATTAGAATAAGTATAGGAAAGATTTTAAAAACTGTTAAATTTACCTCCAGTGGAAGGTTTTAGTTCTGTAGCTTGATTTTACCAGTTGCTGATCAGTGAGACATTTGTCTTTAAGGAAATTTATGGGTAATCTCTGGGATATCACAGCTTTCACTTAGCTGCTTTTCCTGCCTTGGATATTTTTTTTTAAACCCTGCATATAGTCAGATGCAGAAAGTTAAATATCGAATGGTTTCTCTCATAAAATACCCAGATCCCAGTCACTACATAGAACTAAATGGTGGTGTGGGGGGATAATGGGAACTAATGGGGAGAGAAGGGTGTGGGAAGGTCAGAAAGGGAGAAGAGATAGGTTTGTAATTTTGCTGTAATGTGTATGTGCACAAAATACTCAAGTTCAATGTAAACATTGTGTATCGCACATATGTATATCAATAAAATGGGGGAAAAAGCCCAGGCATAGCAACTGATTTGTTGCCTTTCTTTGCTGTTGGTTTCTGTGAGATTATTTGAGGCTATCTATAATGACTTTGAATAAATGAATATTAATTTATGAAATAATTAACATTTTCCCCAACATTTATGATAATTTTTACTTTTACATTTTAGGGTTTTTTTTTTTTTTTTTGATATAGAGGTACTTGCCCAATAGTCCAGGCTGATCCTGAGCACGTAGTCGATGCTGCCTCAAACTCACAGCAATCCTCCTGCCACAGCCTCTTGAGTGCTGGGATTACAGACGTGCACCGCTATACCCACCTAATCTTTGTGTGGTGCTGGGAATTGAACCCAGGGACTTACTCGTGCTAGGCAAGTGCTTTGGCCACTGAGCTACATACCTGGCCACTATAATACTTTTTAGTTTCATGGGCTCATTTTCTTTCTTTCTCTTTACTCATGTTATTGCCTTTCTCTTTCCCCTCCCTCCTTTTCTGTTTCTTTACTTTCTTTCTCCTTTTCTTCTCTTCCACATCTCTTCATTTCTTCTACATTTTCAAATATATAAAGGTTTATTGAGGTGTAATTCATGTGCCATAAAATTTACTTCTGTTAGTGTAGGTAGAGTCTTGATGGGTTGCGTAGGCTGACCACAACCTCAGCCTCATCAACAGTTGGGATTACAGCCATGCACAACTGCGCCCAGCTAAAATTCACCCTATTAAAGTGTTTCATTTGGTGTATTTTAGCATATTCATGAAGTTGTGTAACCATCACACTACCTAATTTTAGGAATGTTTTTATCACCTACAAAAAAACCCTCCTTATCCTTTAGCAGCCTTTCTCTGTCCCACTAATAAGCATTCTGTTTCTGTAGATTTTTTTCCCACAAACTTTATTAACGTTCTCAGTAAATACATTTATTATAATTACAAATTTCCTTTAGATGCTAACCCATCTAGTATATTATTCAGGGTTCTCCATTAAAACTGGAGACAGGGATAGAGAGAGACAGAGACAGCCAGAGATAACGCAAAGTCTGCAAGGTGGGCCGGCAGGCTGGAGACCCAGAAGAGAGGGGCAGGGCACTCTGCCAGCAGCGTTCTCCCGTCTCCCAGAGTGGGCAGTCTTCTATATACTGAAGTCTTGTTGAATGATGTTCACCCACTTTTTGGATTGTAGTTAGCTTCACTCAGTCTACCAATTTAACTATTAATCTTATGTAGAAACAATTACATCACAGAATACCCAGGATAAGGTTTGGCAGATCATTTTGGTGATGTGTCATGGCTTAGTCCCCCAGTCTACCCATAAAATTAATCCTTAAACAGGTGTTGATTCACATTGAAGTAGAGAGCCAAAACTTTTAGTCTTGGTGTTGCCAGTGAGAAACTTTAATCTTAGATAAGTTTCCTAAATTTTCTGGGTTATAAAAGTTTATACATCTGTTTGTGTTTTGCCTTTTTTTTTTTTTTTTGTAAACTGTCTTCCTCTGTAGCCCAGTCTGGTCCTGAACTCACCATGTACCCCAGCCTGATCTTGGACTCACAGCAATCTACCTGCCTCTACTACCCAAGTGCTGAGATTACGGGCATGTGCCACTGTAACAGCTTTTTGTGTTGCTGGGGAATCGAACGCAGGGCCTTGTGCTTTCAAGGCATTGAAATGCTGTGCCATTTCTTTAGCTCAAGTTTATATGTCTGTTAAATGAGAGGATAAAATTTGATTAGCTTCCCCCTCCTCTCCCAGAAATGAGTTTTACTATTTGAAGTGAAAATTTTGAGAAACAAGCTAGGTCATCTCTAAGGCCCTATAAAGCTATAAACACCTGTTATTATTAGCAATTCTGAGTTTGGATTTATGATTTTGAAATATGGCAGGGGATTCTAAGGAATATAAAACCCAGATAAAGTTTCATCAGAAGGCTTGTCAATGTTACTTAGGTGTGACAATTAAGATCACTCTTGGTTGACTGAAATTTATTTAAAAGTGATATTGGTTATAGTTTTAAGGATTGAATTTTTTGAGGAGAGGGGCTCATGGGGGCAGTTTCTTTTAATGTGTGATTAATACCTTGTTGGATTTTACTAGTATGTGTACCACATTGAAAATGGTAGAGAATGATTGATAATACTAATCTATTTTAACTGCCATAATGGTATGTGTTAGTGTGGGTTCTTACAAAAGGCAGAATTTATGGAAATTATAACAGAAAGTTACTTATTTGAAAGGCTACCAATTCTGAGGACAGAGATAATCCAAGATGGTAGCCTGCACATGTGAGCGCTGGAGGGTCTGATGGCTGCTTTGTTGCAGGGTAGAACACCTGCCTGGGACTGTAGGACAGTGCTTTGGATCTTGGTTGTTAGAAGAACAATAGCGAAGACTGGAGACTGAAGATCAGCAACTGAAAACTAGAGACAGAAGATCAGCAACTGAAAATCAGTGATGGGCAGGCTGATGCAAGTTAAGACTGGAGCAAATCTGTGGTGAAGATCTGTGACATGTGGCAAGTTGGTGTCCATAGACAGTTGTGAAAGTGAGAGCATTCCCTGAGGAAAATGCTGTAACAGTCTTTCTTCTAACTTTTATACAGTTCGAGTTCCAGTTGGGCCTGCCACGTCTGGGTGGGTGTTCTTCCCTTATTCGCTGGCCCACAAATTATTTACACTCTAATCCAGGCTGGTTCCTAATTGCCTAACCTAGGTGTGGTTCCTGATTGCCTCAAGTTGACATAATCTCTCCAACAGTTACATGGTAGTACTTAAGAGTCTTGAAACTGGGTGATTCAAGTATAGGAAGAAAAGAAGTCTGGGAACTGAGGGTTCTGGAGCATATAAAGATGGTGGAGGATATGATCTAGCAAAGAAGATGGAGAGGGACCAGCCAGTGAAGATCAGAGGAGTGTGGTGTCCTGGAACCCAAATGAGGAAACATTTACAGATTATGATCGACTGGGTTATACATTACTGGTCAGATGAGGATTTAAAGTTGTTTCATGCAGAACCTAATGATATAGAATTAACAATACTAAATTTTAGTTTGCCAAGCGCTAATCATGTATTTCAAAGTTTGAAAGATGTATAAAGTATAAAATTGATAACTCTCCTACTTTAAAAAAAATAAGGCTTTTCTCAGAGCAGTTCAGGTTCCCAACAAATTTGAGAGGAACACAGAGCCCCCATTATCAACATTTCCCAATACTGGTGAACCTCTGGACACATAATTATCACACAGAATTTGTTGCATTTATGTGCTTGAGCAAATGAAAAATGACAGATATTCACCATCATAGCATCAGACAGTGTTTTTACCACCCTAAAAATCCTCTGAGCTCCGATGTTGTTCCCTCTTTCCTTCTCTTTTCCTCTTGACAAACACTGCTACTTTCTCCCTTCCTTAGTTTTGCCTTTCCCAGAATGTTTTCAGGTTAAAATCCTACAATTATGTGTCCTTTTCAGGAGGCTTCTTTCACTTAATTACATGTTTTTAGGATTTCTCCGTGTCTTTTCATGCTTGACAGCTCGCGTCTTTTTAGTGCTGAGTAATATACAGTTTTATGGATAGATTGGGTGTGTCTCAGTATCTTTAGCTTTTCACCTACTGAATGATATCTTGGTTGTTTCCAAGTTTTGGTAATTAGGAGTAAAGCTACTGCTGTAAATATCCTGTTTTTATTTTTCCTTTGTTATTTATTTATTTTTTTATGTAAATTTCTTTTTCCCCACTATTTTTATTAATATACATAATGCTTACAATAAGCTTGAGTATTTCCTGCACATATATATAATATCAACTTTACAATCCCTTCCTATTTTTGACCTTCCCACACCCTCCCCATCCCTTCCCCCCAACTCTGGTTATCACATCATGTGGTTCTATAGAATGTCTGTGTTCTGGGTTTCCCAAGTCAGAGAGACTATACAGTACTTAACATGTTCAATCTTACACATCTGAATCATTTCACTTAAGTCACTACTCTTTAGCTTAGCTTTCTATTCCTCGAATGGTCTGCAGTAGTCAAATCTTGATTATTTTTTTATTTTATTTTATTTTTTTGTGGATGTAGTGTTTACTTTCTTTGGGTAAATCCCAAAGAATGAAATTGCTGGAAATTTTTGGTAAGGATATGTTTGGTTTTGTAAGAAAGCACTAAATCATCTTCTGAAAGTGGTTGCCCTATTGTGCATTTCCTTCTACAGTGGGATGTTTCTGTTGATCCATATCCTTGCTGGTGCTTGGTAGCTTTGTTGTGGATAGTGATGGTTCTTGTAGGTTTGTATTGATATCTCATCATCACTTTAATTTGCATTTCTTTGTCACCATATGATATAGAATATATTTTCTGTATTTTTGTGTTTGGTGGTATGTCTGTTCTGGTGTTAGGCCTTTTTAAAAATAAGGTTATTTTCTTACTGTTTGATTTTCAGAGTTCTGTATGTATTCTGGTTACCAGTCCATTATTAGATAAAGATTTTGCAAAATGGCCTGTACCTAGATTCTTTCTTTCTTTTTTTTCTTTTTTTCTTTTTCTTTTTCTTTTTTCTTTTTCTTTTTTTTTTTTGCATGTGGTATCCAGTAGTTCAGAAACATTTATTGGAAAAACACATTTTGCAATCATTCTTTTTGTCTTCTTTATCAAGAATCATTTACCTATACTTATGTGGTCCACTTCTGGGCTCTATATTCTGTTTTTTTTATCTATTTGTTCCTTGCCAATGCCAGTCTTGATTACTATAGCTTTATAGTGAACATTGGGCTGGTAGCCAGCCCTCCAACTTTGTTCTCTTCTTCAATATTTTATAGGCTCTTTGTCAATATCTGCAAAATGACTTGCTGGAAATTTGCTTGGGATTTTATTGAATCTACAGATCAGGTTGGGAGGAATTAACATTTTGACTATATTGTTTTCCTATCCATGAACATGGAACATCTGTATATTAAGTTCTTTGGTTCTTTTGTCCAAATTTTATAGTTTTCTTCACATACATGTTTGGTTCAATTTATACCTAAGATTTTATTTTGGGGGGTGCTAAATGTAAACGATATTGTTGTTAATGTCAAATCTACTGTTTATTGCTACCACAGATGGTACCCAACTCATAGTAGCTTGACTTAACAATTTTTCAGCTTTATGATGATGTGAAGTGGTATGTTTCTGTAGAAGCCACACATCAAACTTTGAGTTTGGGTTTTTCTCTGGATAAGTGCTGGCCAGTGGTGGTGAGGCACAGTTCCCAGTCAGCCCTGCATATCATACTCCATAGTGGATTGTGCTGCTAGTGTTACTTTGATATAGATGTTCAGTGAATTACATAAGATACTCAACATTTTCTTACAAATTAAGCTTTGTGTTAAATTTGAGGTGGGAGATTAGGGCAGACTCAATCAGAATATTAACTAGACAGATTATTTTTCCTTTTTTTTTTCTTTTTCTTTTTCTTTTTAAGGCAGGATCTCACTCTGTAATTTGGGCTGGTTCTGAACTCACTGTATTGCCCAGGCAAGGCAATCCTCCTACCTCACCTCCTGAGTGCTGGGAGTACAGGCATGTACCACCACGCCCAGCTTGTATGGTGCTGGGGAATCCAAGCCGGGGCCTTGTGCTTTCTAAGCATTCGCTTTAACAACTGTGCTATTTCTCCAGCCCCTGGTTAGGATTTTCAAATGAACTGGAAGTTTTCTGGATGGATGTGAAGGATCAACACCTCCATGTTTCTGGTGCTGTTGTGGGACCAATAAAGACCCACAGTTGGTGGCTCTTCTCTAGGCAGATCTTGGGGTTGAACAAGCTGCCTCACCCCCATGGGGTACCACCAGTCTTTGTTTTTCTTTGGAGTTCCTGGGGACCTAGCAGGAGATATATTTTCTTTTTCTTCTCTGACATGCCCTGGGTAGACAGAATGCTTGTGATACCACACCAGCCATGAAGAAATAAACATTTTTAAAAAGTAAACCTTTATCACTGTGGTGCTGTTAATGAGTATAGTGAATATCATTGAGTCATTTTGTCAGCCTGCTGCTGTTGCTTGAGTCATTGGAGGCTTAGAAAGGGCTGTAGCCGGTGTGGCCACATGGGTGGGATATTGTGCAGGTTTGGAGGTGCTGTGGCATGGCCTCCTGTGCTGCCCATGGACAGATCACAAGGGACCTGCAAAAAGGTGTCCATGGACCCTTCTCTGATAATAGACCATTTTACCCAAGTGTAGGCTAATGTGAGCTTTCTGAGCATGTTTAAGGTAAGCCAGGCTATAATGTTTGGCAAGGCAGGTATATTAAGTACATTCCCGACTAATAATATTTTCGGTTTGCCCTGGAGTTTATCAGGACATAACCCTAAGGAGCATCTGTAACCAATAAAGTAGTCAAGCTGGGTTAGCTTATGGTTCAGTAAAAACAGCCCCACAATTACAACTGACTTAAAACATGAAGATTTATTTCTTACTTACATCAGATACACATCTTTCAGGGTGAATTGATTTCCATAAAGGCCTAGCTTTACAGCTCTCTGTGAACACCTGCCACATGGACTGTGGAATCCAGCAGTGCTGAACTAGAAGTCTAGAGATCACCTGTACGCCCATTTCTTTGGCTAGCACAAGACCTGTTTGCCTAACTGCTGGAGGGGAAAGGAAAGTGCAGTCTTCATTATGCAAAGGAGAGGGAAAATGAAAGTGGTGGTAAATTTTATGTGTGCATGTGTTGAGGGGTCAGAAGAGTCTTGGTGTCTCTAAGTGACTGTAGACAGATCTTTGGTAAGTTTGACCACTACTCCACCCTTCTAAAAGAGGAGGGGCTCTCTTAGGAAAGTAAATGATGTCACCTTCATACCTTTGTTTAGAATTTTGCTAAGGTCAGGCTACGAGTGTAGCTCAGTGGTTAAATTGCTTGCCTAGCACACATAAGCCCTGGGTTCGATTCCGCAGTGCCACATAAAGGATTAGCTAGGCATGGTAATGCACACCTGTAATCCCAGAACATAGAAAACTGAGGCAGGATCGCTTTGAGTTCAAGGCGCCTGGGGTACATAGTAAGTTCAGGACCAGCTTCACTACAGAGACCCTGTTTTAAAGAAAAATAAAAAAGGTAAGTTTGCTAAGGCTATTGTCAGGACTTTAGATTTTTTTTTTTTTTAGTCTTTTTAAAGGCCCTTTCTCATCATAAAACTGTTTTTTTTTATTATTACACACATTATTTTGTGCTGATAATCACACTGGCTTTTTCATAGCTTGGCCGTGCAGGGCTGGTGTTTCCGTTTACCTTTTTCTCAAAGGATAGACAGAGTCCATTGAAAATTGCAGTCTATATTTAGCTTAATGAGTTTGATAGAAGCCAGACCATTTCATTCTGTGATTTACCATAGTACAACAGGCTGGCATGAGTCTCAGACAACTATGAACATTGACAGATTCAGGGACAGGTTGCTTTTCTTCTCTCCTTGTTTTTACATTTAGAATATTTTTGTTAAACTCAGAGTTTCAAATACAGGGTAATAGTCTTTTCTAATTTCTGAAGAAAATGTTGACAGAATTTTCTCTCTTATTTTAGTTATGTCGTCTGGTCAGCAGTTGGGCCTCAAGGAGGTACCCACGGAAAAGAGCTGCAGACCACAGCTCACTCCTGCTTGCAGAGGAGGTGCATTGACTTACATTCCAGGAAAGCATTTTAGGACACTTCCGCAGCAGATTGAGTTAGCAGACTCAAATGAGTACACCCTCTAAAGGGAGTGTGAGGATTTGGAGCTGGGAATATTTTTGTGTTTTGGGGGGTATCCTCAAGACAGAAGACCTAGGATTTGTATTCCTAGTATCTGTCAGGCTGTCCATTGGTGAACCAGGTTAGCATATAAACTGTTCGCATGTGTTTTAACTGTAGAGATGTACCACCCAATTAACAGTGCTGTTTCTTGAACTTGTAGCCCTGTGGTATCAGAAGAAAAGCACAGACCCAGTCTATGGGTGAGTAGCATGAGCCAATATTATCATGTCTTTAAGAGTTTTGGAAATTTAGGAGTGAGTATTTTGCAAGGGAAATACTCAGGGGAGTGAGGAGCGAAGGCACTGTAACATTGATTGTGTTCTCAAGCTATAATTTTCTTTTTTGAGAGAGAGTCTCACTCTGTAGCCCAGCTGGCCTCAGACTCATGGCAGTCCTCTTGCCCCAAATGGTCCTGATCTCACTTTGTAGCCCAGGCTGGCTTGAATGCACAGCAGTCCTCCTGCCTGTGCTGGTCCTGAATTCATGTAGCCCAGGGTGGCCTTAACTCATAACAATCCCCCTGACTCAGCCTCCTGAATGCTAGTATTACAGGTGTGCTGGGCATCAAGCTCATGTCTTTGTGCTTTCTGGGCAAGTGCTCTGACTGCTGTGCTATTCTTCTAGCCCAACTACAGTTTTCTTAAAAGGTTAGTTTTACAATGATAGTGTTCCTTGTCCCTTTTAACCTGTCTTCATTCTGCCTATCTCAGAGGATATAAGAACAGGGAGCTAAGTCATATTAGGTTTCCATTTGAGTATTGCTTTTCAATTTAAACTTGTTTGCATGTAAATTGGTCCATATATTTAACAGGAAAAAGGTAAATAGTTTGACCTTGTTAATTTTCTGAATATATCTCAACATGGTGCAAGAAACGATACACAAATACATTGGGTTTATGTGTTGGAGGCAACAGGCCTGTTCGCCCCCTTCTTTCATCTCCAGGTTTCAGGGTGGGCCAGGGGTGGGCCCACCCCTGAATTCCCCCATGCCACCCCCTTCTTGTCCTTCTGTACTACTCTACACTCAAAATGTAATAATGTGAAAGTTTATGTTACTATGAATATGCACTTTATTGAATGTTTGCAAGACTATTGATTTTTTGGTGCTTATTTATTATCAAGGGCAGCGTTTATTTAATCAACAAATGTTTATCGAGGTTCTGTGAGTAAGAAGACAACATTGGGGATTGTGTCAACAAGATGTCTCTGCCGTCCTGGAGCTTGCTCTTTGGTCAGGTAGACAAACATTAAATATGAGATGACATACCCTATGGTGGAAAATGACATTTGGCTAGAGAGTGGTGTGTGTCACTTGTCTTAGGTAGGGGCTGGGGACTAAGGCGGCCTCTTGAGGATGTGCCAGTGATCTGGAGGGAGGGAAGAGGCAAGTGCACAGGCCCTTACGTGGGAACAGCCTCTTGAACTTGGACTCACACGAAGCTAGTGTGGCCAGAATAGGAGACAGGAAGGGCATAGAGGTCATGGATTTCCCCTTCATTCTGCTTACTAGAGGTGTAAAACCAGCAGAGGACTCTAAGTGTGGGGTAAATATGTATGTAAAACTGGTCGAGTATTGTGAGTGTGAAGTGGATCATCCTTACTCTAAAAAGATCAGTGTTGTTACTATAGGGAGAGTACATGCAGGACTGTCACACTGAGAGCATCCAGGCACTCTGGGAGGCAGATCTGGGAGGGTTGGGAGTTCAGGCGCAGCCTGGGAAATTTGGCAACTTAGTGAGAACCTGTATCAGAAAAAAAATTTTAAAAGGCTGGAGCTGGAGCTGTAGTTCAGTATAATGGACCTGGGCTCAATCCCCAATAGCCCCTCCAGTTGCCAGAGTAAGAGAGTGTCCTCCAGCTTTTTGATTGGAGGTGGTGATGACTCTGCCTAGTGGCAGCAGAGTGTGGACAGAAGTGGTCAGATTTGGGAATACATAGTTTTTTTTTTGAGGCGAGGTCTGGCTGTCCAGACTGACCCTGAGCTTACTATGCAACCCTGGCTGGCCTCAAACTCATGGCAGTCCTCTAGCCTCATGCCCAGCTTGTGTGGTGCCAGGGAATTGAACCCATGCCAGGCAAACATTTAACCGTTGAGCTATTCCTCCTGCCCCTGGGATACATAGTATTCTAAAGCTTGATAGACCATGTGGATGAATTGGTTGTAGGGATGTGAGTAAATGAAAGAAAATAAAGATGGCCGAACAATTGGAAGAAGAGTATTATTCTCTGTGCTGCAGTGCTGGAGGGGATAGACAGAGTTGAGTTTGATCTTCAGGTAGATAGTTGAATTTGTGAAGTTAGTGCTCAGACGAGAGAGAAGTCTGGGCTCAAGATGCCATCTGCCTGCTGACAAAACCCAAATCTGAGTAAGCCGTGTGGACTGAATAGGTCACATAGGAGTAAAAGCCAGTGGATGAGAGGTTAGGGGCAGACCCCGGGCTCTCTGATACTCCAAGTTTGAAGAGAGGAGTCATCAGCTCAGGAGGAAGAGGAACAAAACTGTGTGTGTATGTGGCATTTTGCAATCCAAACAAAGAAGGTGTTTTAGAATGTGAGGGCAGAGGTGCTATTTTTTATCAATGAAGATGAGGGCTGGATATTGACCTTTGGGTTTCATGAGGTTTGGGGAATATTAACATTCCCAAGTGGTCCTGTGGATCTAGAGAGCCTTGGGAAGGATGGAATGGGGTGAAGAGAAGGAGGTGAAATACTAAGTGGAAACCCCTGATTTGGACTTTATCATAATAAGGTATCAGAAAACCTAGCAGTATCTAATGGGGACTTTGTGATCATGGGGGAGATTTTTTTTTTTTTTTTTTAAATCTTAAGGCAGACAAATATGTTGTAGTGTGCTTGCATCCTGGTGATCCTTTAGGAAGTGAGAAAAAAGGTGAGAGTTTTGTCACTTTGAAATTACTATTGTCAAGTTTTAAGTGTGATTTGGAGATTGCTGGTGGTTTTGTCTCCCCAGCCTTTGCAGGGAGCTTTTGTAACTTTCTTTGCTTTTTCTCCTTTTGGCTTGCTTAGTCTTATTGTGTATCGTGATAGATTTTTATCTCTCATTTCTGGTAAATGGTGGTTATTAGGAAGTTGAGCCAATTGTGTATGAAAAATACAAAAGACATTTAACAAGGAATGTGTTTTCCAAGTCCTGTTGTTTACCACAGAAAGGAAACCACTGAATTCTTGTCACATCAGTCAAGATAAAATTATTTTGTGAATATAGTGCTCCCTTAATGACTAACATTTCTCATTTGCGATTAAAAGGAGTTTTTTTATGTATGAAGACAGTAAGTTAATGGAAAATGTACACTTTTTGTTTCAAGTGAGGACTTATTTAATGAAAACCCTCAAAAAAGTAATTTCTTTTCATAACACTTTAAATTCCTCTAATTGTGGAGGTAGTTGCTATCATTTAAATTATGAAAAGTATAGCTTGAGAAAGTTAAAAGTATGCATTTAGTTTTTTAATATCTTGAAATGTAAGAAATATTTTATCTTTTTTTTTTTTTGAGTCAGGCCTAATGGTGCCAGCTTTTTATTTTTGCTTATTCATTTATTTTCTTCAAGTATGTCTTGTGCCACCACGCCTAGCCTATGTGGTGCCGGGGATTCAAACCTGTACTTCCCAGTCTAGTGCTTTTCACCACTGAACTACACCTCCAGCTTCTAAAGATTTTAAGTAAGGGGGAAAATGTGTAGTGGGAATACTTTGCATCTGAAACAAAAGGAAATTTATATTTATGTTAATATTATAGAAATAGTAGGGTGAAGGCATGAGTAGATCATACATCCCAATATAGTTTCTCTCCTATGTAAGTTCATGCTTAGTAAATCAGTCCTGCATTAAATATGATAGAAACAACAAAAATTCATGAAGATGAAGGTGTGACAGTAGATTTGGGTTAGTTCAGATCTCCTTGAACCATTGGATTTCTTAGTTGTAATTTTATTCTGTATCCTGTACACCTCTGTTCTGTCTGTACACTCTAGAAAACAAATCAAATGTCTCAATGTCTTTGGCAGTAGAAAGACTCACTTTCTGAGCATCTAAGAAGCATACAAGGATAAGTCTCAGCACAGCTTAGAGATTGTCATATAAATAGATTGTAAGCTTTGGATATCATAAATACGGTTTTTTCCTTTTGCTACTGAGGTGATGTCAACGTTTAACAGAATCTACACATAGTTAGGCCACGTGACACAGTCCTCTGTGACATTACTAGTTCCATACTTTCCCCTTCATCTCCATTCTTCAGTCTCTGATCCAGGCATGTATCAGGTAGTGATAGAGTCTAGGATGAAAACTGCATGGGAAGAGGGGAGAGATATGGGTGGCCTACTTAATAGTGAGTGTTCTTCTGAATCTTTTTTTTTTTATTCCCTTGTTTGTCATTTGGGCTAATCTGCTTCTTTAGATTTGGGTGAACTTAATGAGGTGGTGTTTGAAATGCACCTCGCAGAATACCTGGCACTGTGGCCAACAACCAGGTGCATGTATCACAGTATTTTTTCTTTCTTTCTGCAGTATGAGTCATTCATATTGTGGTGCCATGTACCATACTTTGGCTAGAGTATTTTTGTCCTTTTATAGTTTTGATGATCATGTTGATAAAGTAAATAACAACATGGACAAACCTTGGGGACATCACATCATTGAAATAAACCAGTTACAAAAGAACGGCTCTTCAGTGACCCCAGTTGTATGATGCGCACTTACTAGTTAGACTGTAGACTGCTGGGGAGAACAAGCAGAATGTTGGGTGTGTATGCTGGGCAGGAGGAGGGACTTACAGTGTCGTTGCTACAGAGTGCAGTTTTGTAAGGTGAAAAGAGTTCAGGAGATGGACAGTGGTGATGGATGGTTGTACAACAATGTGAATGTACTTAAATTTACACTTAAAATGCTCAAAATGACACGGTATGTGCAATTTACTGCAGTTAAAGTGAGTGATAAAACTACTGTATTTTTGTAAGGCATATTCTTCCCCCCTTTTTGGTAGATATTAGTGACCAGATAACTAAGACATGAAATAATGGGTTGCTGTTCTCGTCTCAGGAATCTATGTAAGATTCTCTAAAATGAAAACTAACAGAAATTGTCATAATCTCAGGACTTTCAGAGGTGTCAGACTTTGAACTGCTGCTTGTAGAGCAAAGAAGGGAACATAGTTGGAAAAGTCATTTTCTCTTGTTTGGTGTTGTCAGTTTGCAGTTTGTTGGGCTCTTGCTGTGTGGAATAAACATCAGGGTCAACATTTGTTGAGTGATGTCTGCCAGCTATTGTTCCAAGTTTTTGCTTAACAATGCTTGCAATACTTACTACACCTGATCTTTATGAAACTGCCCTTGAAAGTGTTATTCTCATGCATTTGAGAAACATGTGACCATTGAGTGGGTAAGTGATTTTCTACTTCACAGATGATTTTAGAGGAATTTTAATACATAGAAATGAGGGGAAATGACTGGGATATATGTTTGCTCAGAGCAGAATTCATCCTGTCTGAAGTCTGCATAACCTTAGGTAAGATGGGCTAACTTGTTTAGTTTCTTTCATTAAAATCTTGGTTCCTTCTTGGGCCTAGTGGTGCAGACCTGTTATCCCTGCACTTTAGGAAGCTGAGGCAGGAGGATTACAAGTTCGAGTCTATCCTGGACAATTTAGGATCGTGCAGAGACCCTGTTTCAAAATCTAAAACAAAAATGGACTAAGGATGTAACTTAGTATGAAGGTCTTGGGCTTGATCCCCACATCCATAAGACACTATAATCACACTCCTGGACTTTCCCTCACCCCTGCACCACCTCCTACACACCCAGTCCTGACTGAAGGGAAATGAGCTCTCAGACCTTATTCTATAAGTATGGAGGAAATTGACTTACCACACCAGGAAGTTTTGTGCATTGGGAAGTAGTATCTGAGATGCATCAGAGTATGGGGAGGTCAGAGACCAGTTAAAATGACTATTAGAATTCTCTCTGGTCATTAGGAAAAGTACTAGAGAATTGAAACAGTTGGGATTAGAGCATAATAATTAGTAGTTGCGGAGGAAGTCTGGAGACCAGAGACTGCATGTGGCAGCTGAAGGCAATGAAGAGTCTGTCGAGCACAAGTAAAGATTTTTTCCTGTTTGGTTTTGTCATAGTGTTCACCTGAATATATGAGTCAGAAGCAGATTCAGCTTTGGGTCATTCTTAGAACTTCTGGGCATTTTTTTTTTCTATGTAAAAATGCCACTTAGGGAGACTACATGCCCAGGAATGAGAGACTTTATGGCCTCGAATTAAATTTGAAGGGTTACTATTGGGCAGCCTTTTTCCATTTAAGAGATAAGGATATGGACAGGTGATGGAACTCCGTGTAAAGGTCCTGGCGACTGTCCTGTGCCTGTACTGGGCCTGTAGTGGGACTGTAGTGGGCCTGGGAATCTGGAGAGTAGAGTAGTTTCCACCTCTAAGAAGGAACTCAGTTCAGTCCTCACTCTACAAAATGAGACATAGAATAATAGTGATTATGTTAGTCTTTTGTGCAAATAGTATATAGAGTCGTGGCTGTTTTACATAATATTTGTATTATGTGCTGACAGTTGGGTTGTTTAAACAGAAAATTTGTTGAAAATGAGGAAAGATACATACTTTAAATATTTTATGATTAAGAGTGTAAATGTTTATGGTTCACCAGTTTTGAAGTACAGCCAAAGCATTTCTGTAGACTGTTTTTAGAGTGACTTGCCTTTATTAGAGCATACAGCTTAATTTTTAGAGACAATACATTTCCTTTTTGATATCATATTTTACTAAATTGCATAATTATAGTAAATACAACTGGCATTAGCAGAGCTTGAAAGAAGCACAATTTAATCCTGGTAGGCATCCAGCTCTGTTGCTGACGGAAAAATGAGATGTTATATCAGATAGGATCGTCACACCCCCTGAGGAAACTGAAATTTAGATGCTGTGGTTTGTCCATTGTTTTAGGATTGACAAGAATTTGGCTTTATTTTAAAATCCTATGCTTTTCTCATTATGTACGGTTGCGAGGTAGTAAGGAATAATATGTCAAATACTGGTGAGAGGTGAAGAAGTTATAGACTATAGATTTTTTGGAAGGATTAATTTTATTGAGATGTAATCCCCATACCAGTATAAATCACCCCTGTAAAGCCTACAATTTGAGGTTATCATGTAGTCATAGAATTGTACAACCATAGTAACTGCTTCTTAGAATATTTTTTGTCACTTCCACAAAAAGAAACCCTGGACTAGTTAGCCATCACTCTTTATCTTTTTCTCTTCTGACCTTTAGGCAACTACTAATCTATTTTCTCTTTCTATAGATTTGTCTAGTCTGGAAAAGTGAATCATGTAAAGTATGTTTTTTTGTGAATGGTTTTTTTTTTAACCTACCCTAGTATTATAAGGGTTCATGTGTGTTGTCACATACACCAACAGTGTGTTCCCTTCTTGGCAAATGTATCACATTTTATTATACACTAATTAGTTGATGTCCTCGGGCTTGTTTTTGCTTCCAACATTTGGCTAAAATGACTCAAATGTCATCAACTATGAGCATATAGACACATTGGACTCTTCCCACCATTGGGCTACTATGAGTGTTCATTTGCATGTTTTATGTGGAGTATGTTTTCATTTCTCTTGGGTATATACCTGGGAATGGAATTACTGGGTCATGTGTAACCTTTGAGGAAGTGCCAGCCATAGCCTCCCAGCACTTTATGAGGGTTCCAACCATATATTTACAAACACTTTTATCTATCTTTTTGATTACAGCCACCAGTCTTTTTGGGGGTTCTTAGCCTATCATAGCCTGGGTGACTTTATAGAAATTTATTTCTCACAGTTCTAGAGGCTGGGACGTCTACAGTCCAGGCAGATCTGGTGTTTGGTGGGGCTCTTCTTCCTGGCTTGCAGGTGGCTGTGCAGGTGTTACAACCTTGCATGGCACAGAGCTGAGAGAGAGGAAGCAAGTAACCCCGTTTGTGAGGGCCTCACCTTCACAACCTAATTTACTCCCAAAGGTCTCACCTTTAAATACCATCCCATTGGAGGTTAGGATTTTTCAGCATGTGGGTTTTGAGAGTATGCAAATGTTCAACTACAGCACCTTCCTAGTATTTATGTTTTTTAAAAATGATTTTTTTCCTAAATGCTTATAGACATTTGAGAGAACACAAAAGCATAAGAGAAAAATCATTATCTAGAAGCTATATGTACTTTCTACCTTTTTTTCATACTTTTAATGCCATTTAGAAACATGGCTAAAATTGTATCTGATTTTGATTCCTGTCTTTTTTGTTTACCAGCATTTCCCTATCTTATTTTTTGAAAATGTATTTTTTATTTTACCCTTTTGAATGCCTTTCCTGTTCTCTTTGCTTTTGAGTTTAGTTATTTTTTTTCCCAAAATTTACTGTTATGTCAGAGCAGCTCTGATTAGAGAGGAAATGAGTATTTGTGGTTGATCCATTATTTTTAAACCAGAAATTACTTCTAGATTAACTGCGACGTCATGGACTATCTTCCAAGTAAACCGTAATTTAGTTAGCTATTTATTTCTTACAATCTTTTGTTATAAATAATGTAAAAGCCATTTGTATGTACAAGCGTGTCTGCATTTTGAGTGCTTAGAAGTGTAGACAGGAAACGGATGGCTAGGGACCTTTTCAGGGTTCTTGATGCACACTGGCACATTGCCTTTCAGCATGGTTGTTAATTTCTCTAGAACGTATGTCTGTGTCTTTCTTATTGTACCTGTATCAGCAATGAGAAAATAGAAATGGTAGAATTACAAATTCACTGCAGCAGGAATTTTTCAGTTTTGTTCATTGATCTGTATAGTTCTGGTAAGCACTTGGTATGTGTTGTTACCAATAGCAAAGAAAAGGGATCTTCTGAAGGACAAAGAAATAACTTGGAATTTGAGGAGAGTGACCTCATTGTACTGATCATAGTCAGCTCAAGTGTTTATGAAAGAGGCATAAAAGAGTAAGAACCAAGCTTAGCTGAGGGACTTGCGCATTTAATTTTGTGCAGGCATTCACAGATTCCGGAAGTCAGAGGACACGCGCTCCTAACTGTCGTCCTTGTTTCCTTACTGACTGCTCTTTCCAGGCCAGCATTTTGCCAGGTTATCACGTCTCATTATGGTGCTTTTGAATATGTCTTTCTCATCCCTTTTTCTTTTCTTTTCTCTTTTCTTTGAGAGATAGTCTTGCTCTGTAGCCCATTGTTCCTTTTTCTTGACAAAGAATGTACTGTTTTCCTAAACACAGAAGGTCCAGGTGTGGTGCTGCACATTTATGTCAACTGTGTGGGAGGCTGAGACAGGAGGATCTCAAATTCAAGGATCTTAGGGGAGATCTTGTCTTAAAATTTAAAAACAGGCCTAGGGACATAACATGGTGGTAGAGTGCTTGTCTAGCACAAGTTCAGTCCTGAACACCTCAACAGAGCAAAGCGAACAGTGCACAGGCCGACATACTATCCTGTGCCTCGCTTGTGTGCCGTGGTCAGGTGACTTTTTCATGGACGTTCACGCAGCGCTTCTCCATTCCTTTTACAGCAGCATGGAAAGTGCTTTTGGGTGTGCCATAGGTGATTTTTTACCAGTATTCTTGATTTGTTTTTGTGTTTGCGAATAAACCCACAGTCTTGCTATGCACATATCATCCTGTGCATGTGCAGTTTAATCTGTGAAGTGATGTTGCAGGAGGATTGTGGGAACTGAGGACAGACACGTTTCCTTGTTCATCCATACAGCGGTGGGAAAGAGTGGGTATTTCTTCTGGGATCCTTTGAAAGAAAAGTTCTAGGGTGGTTGCTCCCAGCCCCATGATGCTGTGGCCTTAGGTCCTGTGTAAGCACTATTATGACCCTTGCATCATTAAGGCACAGGTAAGGGGCTAGGCATAGCTCAGCAACTAGAGCTCTTGCACACTAGGCTCTGGGTTAGATCTCTCCCCAAGCCCCCACACCACATAGCTGGTGTGGTGGCGCATGCCTGTAATCTCAGCACTTGGGAGGGAGGCTGAGGCAGGATTGTTGTCATGAGTTCTAAGCCATTGTGTGTTACATAGTGAGACCTCATCTCAAAACAAAACAGAAAAATGTGGGCAAGGATGACTGGCATTTTGTTTAAGATGGCAAAGAAAATTGTGATGTTCTTAAGATTTTGTAGGTGATAGAAAGAAAATGAACATTTAAGTTAGAACCTTAAAAAAAGAATGTCTTCTCTTTCCAGATAGATTGTTTCTATAGTTAGGATACTTATTTACTTAATTAGTGTTGTTGGGGATTGAATCCAGGGCCTTGCTCATGCTGTGTAAGAGCTACATCCCAACTCTGAGATATTTTTTAGAAGGAAATTCTTCCTGACAAAAATTACAATGCTAACTTTTATAATGGTATTTCTCATGTGACAGCTACTAAAATAATAGCAATTTTCATTTTAGCTATAGCTATTACAAATAACCAACCATATTTCTTTTTCATTGTTTAGCCTTCAGCATTCCATAGTTGGCTTTCTACATGGAGAATCCCCCCTGCTTTGCCCCAGTGGCTACGTGAGTGCCTGTCAAGTACGAGCTCCAGACTGAAAAAGCTTCTAGATGGATCTTTTCCAAATTTGGTGTCTTTTCTACAAACAACGTGCCTCAACAACCATTTCTAAGTGGTAAGAATGTGTAACTCCTGCTCTTTCTTTTAAGAATAATAGAAATTTGCAAAACAATGTTTGGATTCCCTTTTTCCTTTTCTGCAAATTTATTATTTTATATAGTGTACAAGTTAATACTTGCACATTTCTTTCTAATTGTTTCTTAATCACATTCAAAAGTAGCAATAAAAGTTTTTTTTTTTTTTTTTTTGGTCAGGCCTTAAAAACGTTCTTTACATAATATATTTTAGGTACATCATAGTAATGAAATATTTATTAAGAATAGCTATAAGAACATGTGTAATCACAGTTGTCTCTGTTATCCCTTATCATAAGGCTGAAGATGTTTATCTTGTGAATGCCCTGTCCTATTTATTTAGATATTTTGAATTTAATGAATCAAGAAAATCGCCGATTGCAAATTATGTATGATGAGTTTATGGAATTAGTAAGAAAGATGTATTTTTATTCCATGGCAATATGAATGCCTGTAATATTTTTACATTTAAAAAAGAAATATAAGTACCAGTTAGCCAACAAGTTTTCTGGATATCCCTGAGGTTTACTCACAACAGAGGAAGAAAATTAAACAGAACTGTTGCTGACAGGGAGGGCCTTTAAAAAAATGATTTAAGTAGAATTATTTGGGCCAGTCACTGATATTTGCAGATGCCTGCTTTTCATAAAGAAAAGTACGTAGTTACCTGTAACATAGTATGGAAGTCACCAAATGGGACCCATGCTGATAGATGAGGAATTCAGGTAGCTCAAATACTGAATGGGTACATTTTAGCTCTGGTTCTAATGATTAACTGCAGAGTGTTCTTGAGTGCAAGTCAGTTAGCCACACTGTAACTTAACTTTCTGGTTTATGAGTTAAGTGATTTGAAAGACTTTTTGCTGCTTTGGTGCACTTAATGCCTTATGACTTTAATGGACATATTGTTAGAGTTTGAGTTTTCTGCAGATGTGCTTTCTTCTTTACCATATCTGGGTGAGAGATTTTGGGCCTATTTTTATGAAACTATCGGTGCAAGAATAAGATCTCCACTATTATAACATTTTCACTTAGCCTTTCCTTTTTTGAGGCTTCTTTCTTCCTTTTCTTCATTCTTGCCCTTGTCTTCTACTGACCTCATGAACTTGCCTTTATTTGACCCAGATGTCCTCTTTCTTGCCACTCTTGAGCTCTGCTCATCACTTGCCCTTGTCATCCTTCCTGGTCTGTCTGACACCCACTAGTGGTTTTCTGGAGCCACTGCATCTTTGGTGCACTACATCTTCTAATCTTGGGACCCTTTAAAAACAAACAAAAAACTAGAAGTGCCTTTTGAAATAAGTCGAGAAGGACGTGATTCTTTGGCAGTAGTGGAAACTACCTGTAGTCTAGCCTCATAGTTGGCCAGGGCTGGCACCTGGAGTTCTGTGGGCTGTGCGCTCCCTGCCACTCTCCTTTGACCTTATTACTTGCAACTGTTTAATTCCTAAGGTCTTTAAAGGAAGATCTTCCTTTTACTTTGGTTTATTTGCTAGTGTCTGAAGAGGTTTTTGTTTAATTTGAAATTTTTGTAATGGAAAATTTAAAATGTATATGACATAAAACTGAACTTATGTAGGGAATGCCTTTGTATTCATTAAGTGAGTTCACTAATAATTAAGTCACAATCAGTTGTTTGCTATTATCCCTTACCTGCTTTCTTATCATGACTGTGTAAGGTAAAGCAAATCCTACATCCTGTATGACTTATTTGTATTTTAGTATATTTTTCTAAGACTCATTGCTTTTTTAAAAATCAGCACATTTCCATTATAATTCTTTAAAATAAGCACTAAATTGCAGTATCATAAAATTACCAATCAGTATTGGTTACAGTTTACTCATACTTTTAGAAAGTGTTGATTTGAATGGCTCAGGATCTAGACTAATACCCCCCTTGCCGTTATCAAATAACTGCTCATTTATAGCATCCCTATTTGACAAAAACCATCTCAGAAAACCAACACCAATAAAAGTTGTCTCTGGCATTTTTTTCATGCTGATAAGGGGACTATGCAATTCACCCCTTTTATATGAAATAGTAGTTTTTTTAAAAAAAAATTGTACTGTAGTTCTTTATGGAAATACCACCATCCACTTATCCATTCTTCAGTAGATGGACACTGGAATTACTTCCATTTTGGGAGCATTATAAATCAAATTGCTTTGTATTCTTTTTTGGAGGCCATAGGTTTTTTTGGTGAACATTATATACTTTTTTCTCTTGGATATATACTCAGGCATGGAATTTTTCGGTCTCTCTTAGAGTTAGGGCACATTCTCCTTGGAATGTTTGGTCAAAGTACTATATATCTTAGTTATCTGTTGCTGTGTAACAAGTTATCCCAAGATTTCATGGCTTAACACAATGAGCGTTATTATCTCATAGTTGCCATGGGCTCCTTTGTTGGCATGCAATTTGAGTCCCTCTAACCTAGAGATTCTTGTAAAGCTGTAATCTTTGTGTCTTTTGGGACTGCATTCCCTCTATCCCCAAGGCTCAGTTGGAGGGACCCAAAGGAACCTTTTAGGGTGATTTTCAGAATCTTATGTGAATTTTGGTAGGTTCGGTCCTCTCAGCCTTTTTGGCTGGAATTCCTTAGGCCTTGCACAGGGCAGCTAGCATGGGCAGCTGGTTGTTGGGACATTTAATGTGGAACATCTTTTAGTAATCTTTATTTATAGTGATAGTCCATTACCTAACTTGAGACCCTCTTTTACTCATTTTATTTTTTCCTATTTTGTAGCTATGTATAGATGCAATACATAATGTTTACATTGGTCTTGAGTATTTTGTGCATGTATATATCATGGCAAAATTACAAATCCTTCCCCTATCCCTTTTCAACCCTCCCACACCTTCCCTTCTAGTCCCCATTATTCCCCTCAATTAGTTCTATGAAATAATTGGGATCTTAGTTTCTCATCTTAGAGAACCATTCGCTATTTAACCTTCTCTGTCTGACTCACTGCATTGAGCATGATGGTCTCAAGTTGCATCCATTTACCCACAAAAGCCTCCAATCGATTTGTCATCATAGAAGAGTAGTATTCCATTATCTATAAATACCACAACTTATGTATCCCTTGGTCTGTTGATGGGTGTTTTGGTGTCTTGCACATTTTAGCTATTGTTAGTTGTGCTGCTATGAACATGGATATACATGTACCTTTGTTTTATATTGTAGATTTTTTAGGAAAATTCCAAGAAGAGGTATCATTGGATCAAAGGGGTTATTTATTTCCAATCTTTTGTGAAATTTCCATAGTGGTTGTATCAGTTCACATTCCCATCAGCAGTGCAGGAGGGTTCCTTTTTCTCCATAGCCTTGCCACCACTGATGGCTGCTTGTGTTCTTGATGTACGCCATTCTCTCTGGAGTCAGATTGTACCTTACTGATGTTTTGATTTGCATTTCTGTAATGGCTAAAGATGTTGACCGTCTTTTCATGTATATATTGGCCCTTTGAACTTCATCTGAGAACTGCCTATTTATTTCCAGTGCTCATTTTTCAGTTGGATCTTTGATTTTCAGGGTCTTCCTTTTCTTCAGTTCCCTTTATATTCTAGTTATGAGGCTCCTATTTGAGGTATTGACAGTGTATATTTTTTCCCATTCTGTCAGTTCTCTACACTGTTGATAATTTCTTTTGCTGTGCAGAAAATTTTTAATTTGACATGATCCCATTTGTTAATTCTGGGGGCTGTTTCTTTGGCTTTGGTGTCTTGTTAAGAAAGTCCTTGTCTACACCTATGTCTTTTATATGCTTGCCTAATTTGTCTACCAGGGGGTTCAGTGTTTCAGTTTTAATATCTGAGTCTTTGATCCACTTTGATTTAATTCTGGTGCATGGTGATGGGTCTGTGTCTAGATTCATTTTTCTGCATGTGGATGTCCAGTTTTCCCAGTGTCAGTTGTTGAAGAGTCTATCCTTTTTCCAGTGTATGCTTTTGGCTCCTTTATCAAAGGTCAGGTAGCTGAGGGTCTTTGAATTTATTTCTGCATCCTCAGTTCTGTTCACTGGTCTGTCTGTTTTTGTGACAATACCATATAGTTCTTATAACTATTGCTTTGTAATATAACTTGATATGGAATTGTAGTGCCTTCTGCATTAGTTTTGTTACTCAGGATTGCTTTGGCTACTCTAGGTCTCCTTTGGTTCCATATGAATTTAAGGATTGTTCTTTCAAGTTCTATGGAAAAAAAAAACTTGTTGGTATTTTGATAGGAATTACATTGAATCTGTGTATCAGATTTGGTAGTATAGTTATTTTAACTACATTAATTCTGCCTATCCAAGAAGAGGGGATGCCTTTTCATTTTCTGAAAGCTTCTACAACTTTTTTCCTTAGTGTAATACAGTTTTCTTTATATAGATTGGTATTAGTTGGGTTCTTACAAAAGACAGAATTTATAGAAATTACAGCAAAAAGGATCTATTTGAAAGGCTGACAAGTCTGAGGACAGAGATAGTTCAAGATGGTGGCCTGTCTGTACAAGAGCTGGAGGGTCCAGTGGCTGCTCTGCCACAAGGTAGAACACCCGTCTGGGACTGGAGGACAGCTGGTAAGAGTCTTACTTGAAGAACAATGACGAAGACCAGAGATTGAAGATTGGCAGCGGGTAGACAGGTGCAAGTTGAGACTGGAGCAAATCTGTGATGAAGATCTGTGACATGTAGCAAGTTGGTGTCTGTAGACAATGCTAAGGTGAGAGCTTTCCCAGAGGAAAAAGCTATATCAGTCTTTTTTCTTCTTTCCTTTTATAAGGTTTGAGTTCCCAGTTGGGCCTACCACATCTGGGTGGGTGTTCTTCTCTCATTCATTGGCCTACAAATCATTCATACTCTAAACCAGGCTGGTTCCCAGTTGTCCAATCTAGACATGGTTCCCAAACCCTAATCCAGGCATGGTTCCTGATTTCCTCAAGTTGACATAATCTCCTCAATGGTCTCAAGGTCTTTCACTTCCTTAGTTAGGTTTTCTCCTAGGTGTTTAATATTTTGCTGAGCTATTGAGAATGGAATTGTTCTTCTGAGTTCTTTCTCAGTAAATTTGTTGTTATTGATTTGGTAGCCTGTGATTTGGCTAACTTTGTTTATTATTACCAAGTTTCAAAGTGGGAGTTTTTGGGGACTACAATGTACATAATCATATCATTTGCAAATAAGGATATTTTGACTTCCTCCTTTTCCTTTCTGATTCCTATTTCTTTTATTTCACTTCTTGTTGGATTGCTATGGCAAGTGTTTCAAGGACTATCTTGAATAATAATGGTAAGAGTGGACAGCATTGTCGAATTCCTGATTTAAGTGGAAATGCTTTCAGTTTCTGTCCATTTGCTGTGATATTTGTGGTAGGTTTGTCTTGTCATATATGGCTTCTGTCAGTTTGAGGTAAGGTCCTTCTATACCTGTTTTTCTCAGTTGTTATCATGAAAGGTTGTTGCATTTTATGAAAGGCTTTTTCTTCATCAATTGAGATGATCATGTGGTTTTTTTTTTTTGCTTTTATGGTGTAACATTGCATTGATTGATTTACGTGTGTTGAACCAGCCTTGCATTCCAGGAATAAATTCTTTTTATTTTTAAATGTAATTGCAATAAAATATACACAATGCAAAATTTACTATTTTGACAATTAATTGTATAATTCCTTAGTGTTACATGTTCATATTGTGTGCATTTATCATCATTGTGGTCATCATCCATCTCCAGAACTTTTTTATGTTCCCAGACTGAAATTCTGTTCCCCAACTCCGCAGCCGTTGTTTTGCTACATAGATGAATTTTACTTACCTCATAAATGGTTACAGTATTTGCCTTTTTGTGATTGGTTTATTTCACTGGGCATAATATCTGTGAAGTGATTGATGTTGTGCATGTGTCAGAATTTCATTCCATTTAAAGGCTGCATGATACCCCACCATATGTTGTATCACAGTTTGTTTATCTGTTAATCTGTTGCTGGAAACTTGAGTTGTTTGCACCTTTTGGCTGTTGCTCATCATGCTGCTGTGAACTTTGGCATTCTGCTTCGTCTTATTTTTCTGATAAAGTCACTGACTCCAGTTTCTATGAAAGGGGAGGTGATTATGTAAGGAGGTAGGAGTCACTGGGCCCCTCTCACACATACCATCCGATTAGTCAGTCTGCTAAGTTGATCTTAATAATTGTTCCTTGTGTGGTTATGCCAACAGCTGGATGTAATTTTAAGTTCATTTACTTTATTATTGATATTTTATAATTGTTTTAAGGTACAGTTTGTTTTATAAGCACAAATAATTCATGGCTTCATAATCAAATTCACAAAATGGAAGTATATTCAAGAGTCTAGCTTCTGCTGCTTTCTTTCGTCAGGAAATCATATTCCAAAAATTTAATTTGATTCATTTGTTTGTTTTAAATATAAGCAGGCCATATATTATCTTTTCGTATAAATAATTTAACATTGAATACCTTGCTTTTTCACTTGATACATTCTGTAAATCATGCTTTAGCAATTTGCCTTGTTTCTTTTTATAGTTCCATAGTATCTCATTGAATGAATCAATGAATTAGTTTATTTGACCAGCTCCCAGTGAATAAGAATTTAGGGTTTTCCCCCAATGTTTTACTTATATAAGTGGTTTTGCAATGAGTATAGATGTCCCTTTATGTTTTTGCCCTTCTATATGTGGGAGACTCTTACAAGGGATTTGTGAGGAGAAAGACTGAATGAATTTTTCTGCATATTGCTGGATTCATGTTAAGAGTTGTACCTGTTTGTGTTCTGATCAATAGTGTGAGTGCCTATTTGTCTATATGTAATTTTGTCAATGAAATAGGTTGCCAGACTTTTGAAATTTTTAACAAAAATATCTCATTGGGTTAATTTCTATCTCATGACCTGTTTAAAAAAAAGGACAACTTTTATTTTGAGAAAGTCTCACTAAGTTATTAAGTTACCTAAGCTGGGCTTGAACTCTGTGATCATCCTGCCTCAGCTTTCTACAGTGATGGGACTACAGGGGTGGGCCACAATGCCAGACTTAAATTTGTTTATATGGTTAAGAGGCATTTGAATACATTTTTCTGTTAACTGTTCGTTTTTTCAGCCCCCTTCTTTCTCTTCGTTGGTGACAGTAGAAATATCAAACAATTTTCTCTGTTTTCATCTTGACAGTAAAGTAGAGGTATTTTCTATATCTCTGTCTTCATCCATTTTCAGCCTGCTTCATTTCTCATCCTTCCTGTTGTACACGCATTCTTTAGACTAAGTGATCACTCAGTATTTGATGTCTGCACTTCAACAGCTCAGATCAGTTTCACTGTTTGTTCAACCAAGCCCCAGGTGGAATCTGACTTTATCCACAGCCTGATGTTCCTGTGTTCCCTTTGCCAGATCCTAATTGAGACATTGGAGTGACCTTTTATGGCTTTATTAATAATGCGGCATGTATCCACTGAACTCCTACCAAATTTCAAGTACTGGTGTAGGTATAGGTAACAGTCGTATCCTGGCTGTCAGGCAGTGGTCTAATAGGGACATCCGTTGTAAACAGAGTCTAAATGTGTGGTCAAATATTTCAAGAGAGAATTTAAGGGTTGGGGCTATATTATTAGATTGAGGGGGTTATGGGTTTCTCTTTTGACTAAGTGACATTTAAACTGAGGCTGGAAAGGCAGCTGGGGTTAGCCTGGTGAAAAAGATCAGGGTGCCAGTTTCTAGATACAGGATACAGTGTGGAAAGATTTTGAAGGCAGGAAAGGAGTTGATTGGGTGTCTAGTAATGGAAAAAACTGGTTTGGCAGGCTTTAGGGAAAAGGGCTATGAGATGTCACATGATTTGCTTTGCAAAAAGACCCCTCTGGCCATGGCGGGAAGAAAGCAGCTGCTGACCAGAGGCGAGTCTGCATTCTGGGAGGCAGTATGTAGGTTCTGTGAGTTGTCATCTCTGCTGGGTAGGCTTTTCAGGGATGTGATTCCCTTTTGAGTCACTCCCAACCCTATTAGTAACTCCTTAAAGTAGCCCCTAGCCCCTATGGTTCACCAGATTGTTCTTAGGAGTAGTCATTACTTTGACCTATCTGCTGAGCCCTGTCTAGTATGCTGAGATGTTGGTGTTCACATGTCCCCCGAAAAGTTATTCATGCAACATGTGAGTATTTTTTTCTGGCAGGAGCTGGTTAACAGACTGTTGTACTGATTATGAAAGGTGTTGCACAGTTTCAAAATGTTTTCAGTTTATCTCTGGACTAGTCATTTTTTAAAAAATGACCCAACTCTGTTTTAGTTGTGACCCCCCCCCCCCCCCGTATTCTGCTGCTGAAATAATGTTTTTAAAATCATTAGTCTGTTCATATATATGTCCATACTCAAAAGCTTATGGCGGCTGCTTCATTGGGGAAGGATGAGGTCTTGCCTGCAACTGAAGGCTTTGCCACATTTTCTTTGGCCTCATTCTTGAGGCTTCCTGCTGTCCTGAGACACTCTTCCTCCAGGCAGCCAAGGCTGATGAGTTTTCTGCCTCTTTTAGCTCATCTTTAATCTCTCATCTTCCCCATGGCGTGTCTGCCTCCCAGACCCTATGTCTTCCTGCCTTTTGCATTATTTCCTGAAGACTCCCTCTGCTGAAATCTAACTATTCTTATAGTCATTCTTAGATCCCTTCTGATAGATTGATTCTTTTTTAAACCCATAATCCCTATTTTTCTTTGTCAATATATTAGTTCTAGGATTCAACATAATCTTTGTTACCTTAGAAATATGTATTAAGTTGAAGTGCAAAGAATTGTGTATATTTTATATTCAAAAATGCTGGGGGCTCAAAAAAAGTTTGTGGAGTTGTGTGAGATTAGGCAGATCAGTCATGGAAATCTCTTATGCAGGAGAGCAAGTCTCAAGTATAATTTTGCAGATATCTTGAATAGAAACTTTAGGGAGTGAGCTCATTCAGAGATAGAAAAATAAATGTTACTTTCGTTTTGAAACAGTCTTTATAGTTCAGTGCACATCAAATAATACTTTACTCTCTACTTTGGTTTGACAAGAGTATGTTTCTGTGAAAGTATCAGAGGGGTATTTGACTTACTGGGAGTAATGGCATAGTTAGAATATTCAATACCCAGTTTCCGTGGTGGGTAGAGAATGCTCAAGCTGTGCATATGTAGCATGTTTAAATGTCCTTTGTTTTTAACTGAGACATCTTGTAGACCAATTGTCAACCTGGCTAATTTCTTAGCATGTATCTTTCTAGGTTAAATATATAGGTTTACGTATTGATGGAGATATAGTTGGTTTTCACTCTTGATTTTGTTTGTATGTTAGGGTGAGCTTCTCTCCCTGCTTTCCCCTACACCCCACACCTTGCTTTTACTTTTTGTCTTTTTTTGTTTGTGTGCTACTGGGGACTGCATTCAGGGCCATTGCACTGAGCTATGTATCCCCCTGCTTGCCGTCATTTTAAGAATTTTTTTATCTTGAGACAGGGCTTCACTCAGTTCAGTTGCTGAGTTGCCCAGGCTGGGCTCAGACTTTTGATACTCTTGCTTCAGCCTTCTACAGTGCAGGAATTACTGGCCTGCGCCACCAGACCTGGCCCAGCATGCTTCTTCTATGAAGATCAGAGGGCTGTCATTTCTTGCCTGTAGCTTGCAAAATGATTTGTGGCCTCCTTTTAAAAAATCTTTGTAAGTTTCCCTGTGTTCCCCTTTTGCCTTAGCTCCTTTCTGTCCATAAATGAGGTAAAATCACTTTGCATAAATTACTGTATCTTAGTGTTGTGCAACTGTGCCATATTCAGTGTGCTGCTTTCTTGTATGAGGTTGTTTCTCTAAATTTAGAATGGATATGAGTTTTACATAGGAGTCTTCCAACTTTAGTTCTTTCAGATCACCTCTCGAATTCATTCTTTAGTCTCTTAGTGCCTATGGACAAACTAACAAGGTTGGATGATAATAATAATTTTGGTTCCACACTGAATGGGATTTAACAAATCAATTTCTTGTAGTCACGTTTCACATTGCTGGTGTTTTAAAATTTACTAGCCAAAAGTATTCTAATAAGTATTTTGAAATAGTAGGTAATAGTCAAATTGTTGTTGTATATTGTGATCTTCAATCATAATACATTTAGTTTGGAGTGATAAAAATTTTTATTTTTAAAATGGAGAGTGTATAAAACCAAAAAAATATGCCATGTAGTGCATGGTTTGACAGGTTTATGAATGTTTTAAAAGATAAAGTTGTCATAAGTGAAATACTGCATTGCACATAGGATTTATGGAAGAGCAGTGATGGTGAGGAAGCCTAATGCAGTTGGAGAAATGCCTCAGTTCCTCCCTTACCCTTGCCAGGGCTTATTTTCTCTCCTATTTTAAGTCTCACGTGAGAATTACAGCTTCAAGAATAGTCATGTTAATTCAGAAGCCTAATAGGTTAGAAGATAAGCTTTTTTGTGAGACCTACATGTGCATGCCACTCCTTTCTGCTGGGCAGCTTAGAAGGGAGAGCTGTGAGTCATGCCACACCACAGGTTCCTCATGGGTCTATACTGTGTCTGGTTTGTTACTCGTGTACTTCACTGTATGCAGTACTTGATACACAGTTTAGTCTCTACTTGTTTATTATTCTGTACCTATATTAGGTTTCTAGAAACCTTAAACATAATTTTTCTTTCTACTTTTTGCTTAATAAGTTTCCCTTTTAATATTTCCATCAGGCTTTGCTGTGACTTCACATTGCAAATCTTAATAGCTTGGACAAGATGACAGCGGAGTAGGAATCCCTCACTTAGTGTCTCCTCATAGGTTCATCCAAAAAGTCCAAGTGTAGTATGTATCTGCAGGGAAGAGCTCCAGGAGTTAAAAGGAGGCCAGCAGGAAAGATAGAATCCTTGAGGACACAGCAGAGGCTGAAGAAATTACCAGTTTGGGAAGTAGCCTCAGGCTGCCCAGGAAGGGGTGTGATCAGCCCGGAGCAGCCAGCAGCCATAGATGCGAGATAAACTGGAGAGCTGGAAGCTGGAAATCAGTAGGCAGCCTGCAGTGCTGCCCTCCAGGAGAAGCAAGCCTGTGGGTAATGCAAACTGCAGACCCACTGTGGGCTTTCCCCCTGAAAGTCTCCCTGCAGCTCAGCAGGCCAGTTCAGGAGGAGCAGTTCTTGGCACTTCCATAGTAGGAAGTGACACAGTCAGGAGTTATTTTGGAAAGAGCCCTAGTCTGATCTGTATAAGGAAAAAGAAGCCATAGACAGAAGCCAGAGACGTTGGGGCCACTCTTAGCTAGTACCTGGAAGGAGCTGGCACAAGAGGCAGCTGCAGAGAAGAACAGGTCACTGACCTCCTGAATGGTTTGGGTCACAGTGAGAGCAGGTAGTGGAAGGTGCAGATCCCTGCCATCCAGGGAGAGAAGCTAGGAGAGATGGGAGAGGATTGCCAGGGGCCTGGGTGTGAACTAGATGGCTTGCAATCCATCTGACTCTTAGGTCCTCCTTGCTGTCTACTGTGAGCACAGAACTCCGTGGGCTTTTGGCTCTCTCCAAGGTGTTGAGAGAAATGCCACCACGTGGCCACTGGAGTGCAGTCCTTCATGCAAGACACACTTCTGTGGATTCTGGTACTGGAAGGATGGGTCAGGTCACATCAGCAGAAAAAAACTGAACAGGGAATCATAGCTGGCCAGTTACTTGCTGCTCCTCCTTCCCCATAGCTGGCAGACTACGGACACCAACACTATAGGAACAAGAAAAGAGACCACTTATCCAAATAACTCAATACAGTGAAAATTTTTGGACTTGTCTTGATTGTCTTTTATGTACTTTGGGGTTGTGCCTTTGTATTGTTAGTGCTGTTTTTATTTTTAATTTTAGTCTCAAATTCTTTCTGCCTTTTAAAATTGCCTCTTTATAGATGGTTGTATTATTCTCTATTTTTTAAATATTTATTTTTCTTGTGTTAATTATACCTAATTCTGTTTACCTTCTGCTAGTTTCAAATGAAATTTCATCTCACCTCTCTCTATCTCTACTACTCTTCTTCCTTTTATTTCAGCTGCAAAACTAAGCCTTTGTCTCAATCCTACCTTTTCCTACCCCACCACCCTAAATACTATTAAGTAATAATCATATATAGCTGTCAGGGTCTCAGGGGTCCCTGGCCACTCTTGGCCACCAGTGGTCAGGAATCAGTGAAGTCTGGAGGAGCAGGGTCTCAAGCGGCCATGAGCACGATGGATGTCACAAAAACTGGGAGTCTGAATCAGTATTAACAACTCTTTTATTGGAGGTGGGGGCCAGGCTTATTAGCAGTTGAAGGGAGGAGGGTCAGCCAGGGTAATAGGTCAAGGGTCATTCACTGATTGGAGGAATTTTGGGGTCTGAAAGTCGCCTAATTTGCATGACAGGTCTTTCAAAACCTGACGACGTAATTTCTGGTGAGGGTCTGGAAGCAGGGGAAAATTAGGAGTTTGGGTAGGAGGAATCCTGAGTTGTGGGCTGCCCTGGGCCTGGGGTAAGAGGGAGGGGCTCCACTCTTGCTGGTCTTGAGAGATGAGATTATTGGGGTATGAGCTGCCTTCTATCTAGAATCATCCCAAGCCTAGTCAGAGTCCCACATATAGCTATCTAGTTTGACTTACTAAGAGATAATAGCTTGTTGCTATTTAGTTATGCCCAAAACATTAATGCAGGTTTCTTTACAGTTATTAATAACTAAATAGTGATGCCTTTAGGAGACCTTTGTGATAACTTAATATTTCCTTTGCATAGATCAGTATCATAATAGTATAGATCACATTTTTAATGTTAAGAGTCCAATGGTGGTAACATTTAACTGGTTATTATATGTTACTAATTTGTCTTAGATTATAATGTTATTGGTGATCCCTTTCTTACTATTAATTGGGCATATAGTTGGAGTATATTAAGAGTTAGCAACCTTTATCTTTTTAGCTTAGCCTAAATGATTATTACAGATTTCTATTATTAATACTGGTAAAGTTTTGCCAATAATAGATCCTGAGAAGACAATATTTGGTATACTGAAGTAGCTGTATTAATAGAGTAGACTACATTTCTAACAGTAAGGGTAGAATGGCAGTAGCATTGAATTGGTTATTATGATATGTCAATAACTGGTTTATCTTAGATATATCATTACTGCAGATTCTGGTCATGATGTTAATGGTAGTGTAGTGGTTGATCTTGGCTCTTTACCATATGTCAATACTGGCTTGTCTTTGGGTCACTGACATTACTGTGATTCATTTTTCCCTCACTGAAAAGGATAGGGAATCAGTATAGAAGTTGGTTAGTCACTAAGAAGAACCCCCAAGCTTAATTGTTGAGTAGACTGAAAAGAGGCATGAATAGCAAGATATAAATAAACTGTAGGAAAGTCATTCTAATTGAAGAAACTGAAGAAACATTCACAGTATAGATAGCTTTTCTTTGACCCTAACTGATCTACAGTCCTCCGCAATAGAATCACGAGAAAACAAGGAAGTAGGACACCTGAAGGAAATGCCTGATTGCCCAGAAGCTAATACCGTGGGCCCTGAAATGGTGAAAGTTACAGGAAAGAAAATTAAAAGCAAGTAGACAAGTGGTCAGTCAGTTCAAACAAGATGTATATATAAACAAATGCAAAAGATGTTTAGTGATCTTAAAGAAGAACTTAATAAAGATAAAGAATTTAGTGAGTTTATTAAAGATAAAAACATAAATTTTACAGAGGTAAGCAAGTCGGTACAAGATATGAAGGAACAATTTGGTATAAAAATAGAAAATTTGAAGAATCTAGCTGAAGTTTAGGATATGTATGGAAAGTTCAGTTTGAAAAAATGGGAAGCAGGTTTGAACATTGTGAGGAGAGAATATCAGACCTTGAAGGCAGGGTAGACTACTTAAATGATGTACTCAGGAATACCCTCAAAACCAGCAAGGTAGAAAGGTAGCTGGATACAAGAGCTACTAGAGAACTAGCCCTACTCTAGAATTATGAGTATGAAAGAGAGATCAGAAGACAACAAAAAAGGCAGAAAAAATTTAGTTACTGAAATCATGTCAGAAAATTTTCTATATCTGGGAAAAGAAATATTTAGACACAAGAGGCATATAGAACACTAAGTAACATTTACCAAAAAGGAAACTGGCCATGTCACATCTTAATTAAAATCCCAGAAAACACAAAAGAGGATATTGAAAACAATAAGAAAAAACCAAATGATTCTATCCAGGCAGACTCATCAGAATAACTTTGATTTTTCAACACAAATCATAAAGGCCAAGAGAGCCTTGCACACAGTCTTTCAAGTTCTTCTAAAAGAAAGCAAATGTGTTAGTTTGGGTTCTTTCAAAAGGCAGAATTTACAGAAATCATAACAAAAAGAATCTATTTAGAAGGCTGACAGATCTGATGATAAAGATAGTCCAAGATGGTGGCCGGCCTGTGCGAGAGTTGGAGTGTCCCACAGCTGCTCAGCTGCGAAGTACAACTCCCATCTGGAACTGCAGGACAATTGGTGAGAGTCTGTTGCTGATCTCAGTTGTTATTCAAAGAACAGTGGTGAAGACTGGAGATTGAAGATCCGTGACTGAAGATCACTGACTGAAGATCAACAATGGGCTGACAGGCACAAGTCGAGACTGGAGCAAGTCTGTGATGAAGATCTGCAGCGTGTAGCAAGTCGGAGTCTGTAGACAATTGTGAAGGCAAGAACTTTTCCAGAGGAAGAAACTAACAATCTTTCTTCTTCCCTCCTTTTATACAGTTCAAGTTCCAGTTGGGCCTCTCACGTCTGGGTGGGTGCTCTTCACTCATTCGCTGGCCCACAAATCACTCACACACAAATCCAGACTGGTTTTCAGTTCCCAGTCTAGGCGTGGTTCTCAAACCCTAATCCAGGTGTGGTTCCTGATTGCCTGACATAGTCTCTCCAATGGTCACAGGAAATGTCAAACCTCACCTTTGTATACAGCAAAATTATCCCTCAACATTGAAGGAGAAGTAAACTTTTTTTATGAGAAAGAAACCTAAAGAAATTTATGACCATTGGACTAGCATTGCAGAAAATACTTGAATGAATCTTAGAGAGAGACAGGGAGAAAAGCTGTACCGAATAACTCTGGAAAGGAAACATCAAAAGGCGAAGTGTAACAAAAAGAAAACGAAAGATCCAGTACTAAAAATAGCAAAATAGTAACAGAATTCAGCAAATATCTTAGTGCAGCAACTCTCAATGCTGATGTCTTAACTTGCCAATCAGAAGATGAAACTTGCAGAACGAATCAAAAAATAAAACCCAGCCATTTGTTTCCTGTAAGGGATATATTTCAATGACAAAAATGTGGACTGTTAAAGTAAAAGGATGGAAATTAATACTCTGTGCACCTGGAGCCCAAAACCAGGCCAGAGTAGTAGTAGTAGTTACTCTGTTCTCAGAGACAGCAGATTTTATGCCAAAACAGATCAGAGGAGAAAAAGATGGACCACTATATTACTAGTAAAGAGAACAATCCCACAGAGAGAGCTCATAGTTATAAATATATTTGTGACCAATCCTGGCACAGCTAATTTCATAGCACAAAAACTACTGGGCATGAAAGGTCAAATCAACCCCCATAGAATCATAGTACTCTTCTCATAAATAGACAAGACAACTAGATGAAACTTCAACTAAAAAAAAAAAAAAACAGAGTTAAATCATACCATGGAACAAATGGACTTAACAGATTATCTATACAATGTTCTACCTAACATCAACAGAATGTACCTTTTTCTCAGCTACACATGGGACCTTTTCCAAAATAGGAGATATCCTTGGTCATAAGACATACTTACATATAAAAACATTGAAGTAATTTCTTGTATACTTTCAGATCACATTGGAATAAAATGAGAAATCAACAGGAAAAGAATATATACAAATATGTGGAAATTAAATAATATGTTATTGAACAAGCAACGGTTCACAGAAGAAACCAGGGAAGAAATAAAAACTTCTGTAAAGTGACAGTGGAAGTACCAGAATCTATGGGACACAGTCTATGGTAATTTATAGCTATGAATGCACTTATTTAAAAATTAGAGTGATCCCAAATGAATAATCTACTGATACAGCTTAAGGTCCTAGAGCAACAAGAACAATCAAAATCCAAAAGCAGTTGAAGGAAAGAAATTATAAATATCTGAGCAGAAATTAATGAAATTTAGAGTACAAAAACAAGAAGATCAGTGAATTGGAGTTGGTTCTCAAAAAGGATAAATGGGATTGATAAACCTGTAGTTACACTAACTAAAGAAGGAAAGAAAAAACTCCCAAATCAGTGCAACTGGAAATTAAAAAGGTGAAATCACAGTGAACACTGCTGCAATCAGACAATTATAAGAAAGCATTTTGAACACTTACATTCCAGTAAATTTAAGAATCTAAAAGAAATGGGTAAATTTCTAGATACACATGAGATACCAACGTTGAACCAAGAAGATAGAAAACCCTGAAGAGGCCGGTAACCAAAGGGGAAATTGAAGCAGTAATAAGGTCTCTAGCAATGAAGAAAAGCCCAGATCTGACAAGTTCACCACAGAATCTTACTAGAACTTCACTGAAGAACTAATGCCAGTGTCTCTCAAACTTATCCATGAAATCTAAAAGGAAGCAACACTGCCTCATTCCTTCCTAGAAGTTAGAATTACCCTGCTGCCAAAACCAGATAAAAACTTAACCAAAAAAGAAAACTATAGGCTAGTATTATTACTGAATATAAGTTCAAAAGTCTAATCAAGATACTTGCAAAACAGTGGGGCAAATTATTAAAATAATCATATACCAAGTTGATTTTATCCTAAGGTTACAAGGATGGTTTAACATTCATAACTCAGGGCAGTACACTACATAAACAGAAACAAGAACACAAAGCACATGTTTATTTCAATAGGCAAAAAGTCTTTGGCAAAATCCAGCATCTGTTCATGATAAAAAACCCTGATGCAAATGGGTGTAGAAGGACTTTATCTTAAGCTGATCCTACTGCCAACTCATCCTAAATGGGGAAAACAGTATTTTCTCTAATATCAGGAACAAGACAAGAGTGTGCACCACTTCTTTTCAATATAGTGCTTGAAATGCTAGCCAGAGCAATCAGGAATGAGAATGAAATAAAGGGAATATATATAAGAAAGGAAGAATTAGCTACCCTTATTTGCAGATGGCATGGTCCTTTACATAGAAGACCCCCAAACTCCACCATAAGACCCTTAGAACCAGTAAACACATTCAGCCAAGTTGCAGGGTATAAAATCAATAGCATTCCTATATAGCAACATTGAAAACACTGAGAAAGAGATAAAAAAAACTGTCCAATTCACAGTAGCCTCAAAAACATTTTAAATACCTAGGAGTCACATAATTAAGGAGGTGAAGGGCATTTGTAATAACAACTAGTACTTGGAAAAAAGAAATCAAAGAATATATTAAAAAATAGAAAGACATCCCCTGTGCCTAGATAGGCAGAACCAATATTGTTAAAATGGACATACTGCCAAAACTAATGTATGGATTCAATGCAATTCCAATCAAAAACCAAACAGCATTTCTCACTGATGTAAAAAAGATGGTCGTAAGATTTATATGGAACTAGAGGAGACCCAGAATAACCACAGTAATTTTAAGTAACAAGCCAGATGTAGGAGGTATCATAGTACTAGACCTAAACTTGCATTAAAAAGCGGCAGTGATAAAATCCACATGGTATTGACAAAAACAGTAACAAAAGAAACTAGGCAATTAAGACCAAGAAAGCAGAATCAAGGATGCAGAGACAGTTTCTGAGTGCTCTTAACCTTCTGTGACCTTTGACAAAGGGGCCAAAAACATGCTGGAGAAAAGATAGCTTCTTCAACAAACGTTGCTGGAAAGCTGATTATCCAAAGGCAGAAAAATGAAACTAGACTCATGTCATTAGCCATGTATCAAAATGAAATCAGTGGATCAAAGACTTAAATACCATAACAGAAACACAGAACCACCTGGAAGATAAAATAGGCAAAACCCTTGAAGACGTAGGCATAGGGAAAGATTATTGCATGTGAGATAATACCAGGAATCAACACATGGGATACATCTATATAAAAAGCTTCTGCACATCAAAGGAAATAACAGTGAAAGGAAAATAAACATTATAAAAAAATTGCCAGGTACTTCTCAGACAAAATGCTATTGTCTATAATACACACAGAACTGAATAAAAATTAGACACACCAAAATAAAATAAAAGACCCACTCAAAAAATGGGCAATTGAAATGAATCGAAAGTCCTCAGAAGAAGTTCAAAAGGACAGTAAATACAAGAAAAAAATGTTCAGCATCTTAGGCATTAGAGAAATGCAAGTCAGATCAACACCAAGGTTACATCTTCTTCCAGAAAGAGTGGCTTTTGTCAAGAGTTTAGAAAAAAACAATCTGTGCTGGTGAGGTTGCTAAGAAGTAGGAACCCTTCTGCTTTTCCCATAGGACTGTCAGCTGATACAGCGATTACAGAAAGCAGTATGAAGACTCCTCAAAAAACTGAAAATAGTTGTCCCATGTGATCCCTTCTGAGGATTTTCTCAGAGAGTTAGAGGCATCATACACCAGCGATGCATGCAGACCCGTGTTTATAGCAGCCCAGCTCATAACAGCTAAGTCTTGGAAGCAGCCGAGGTGTCCACTGACAGATGAATGCGTAAAGAAGATATGGTGTATCCACAACGGAGTAGTACTTTGGCATGAAAGATAAATTGGAGTCATTCATAGGTGAGCGGGTACATGTTGAGACCATCATGCTTAGTGAAATGAATCCGGCGCAGAAGGTTAACTATTGCATGGTTTTTCTAATATGAGCAAACCAAACTGTAAAAAAAAAAAAAAAAAAAAAAAAAAAAAAAAAAAAAAAAAAAAAAAAAAAAGTAAGGGAGACAGGGCTGTGCCCTGTGGCACAGGCCTGTGAGACCAGCACCGTGGGAGACTGACATAGGAGCATCCCAAGTTTGAGCCCAGCTTAGCAGCTTAATGAGACTCTCTCTGAAAATCAAAACTAAAAAAATGGGCTATAGATATAACTATGTGTGAAGGCCCTGGTGTCAGTCACCGGTGCTAAAAACCAATTAATTAGTATAAAAGAACAAAGGAAGAAAATAGGAAGATGAGATTTTTGTTGATAGGGAAAGGTGGAGGGAGAGGGGAAAGGGCAGGGAAGTAAAAATGACCAAGGTGTTACGTGCATTTTTGCCAACTCCTTAAGTACATGCTAGTAAAAAGAATAATTTTGGGGAAAAAGTCTAAATGAGGAACATAACCTAGATTACAAAGTTGGTCCAGAGACAACATTAGAAAGGTTTATTCAGATGACCCTGGATCCACTAACCTGAGCCAGGGACCAAAGAGTCTCTCAAAGTACAGCAGGGACAAAGCGAAAAGGGCATGTGAGGACTCAGCAGAGACAGGGTGATGTAAGTGGCGGAAGCTTGCATTTGCCACGCAGGTGGCTGCTGAACCTCCTTGTGTTTGTCAGCTCTTCTGTACAGTGCAGGATCTGCTGCCAGGGAATTTTGCAGCTGATTGGATTATCACAGTATTTAAGTTGTTAGCGTTCATCTTTTGGAAGCATCTATAGAATCTGGCTGAGGGGCTGGGGGTGCAGCTCAGCAGTTAATGTTGCAGGGCCCTGGGTTCAATTCCCCAGCACCACCTAAGCTGGTATGATGGTGCATGCCTGTAATCCCAGCTCTTGGGAAGGTAAGCAGGAAGATTGTTGTGGGTTCCAGGCCAGCCTGGGCTTTATAGTTAATTTGGATTTCTACGGCATTGTATCGTAGGGTGAGTTCAGGACCAACCTGGATTACAGAGTGAGACCCTGTCTCAAAAAAAAAAAAAAAAAAGAACCGTGGCTGAAAGAGGAGTGTCATTTTTTCTTACAGAATTATCCATTGGACTTTTAATACTTAGACATTAATAGAAAAGATTGAATTTATTTTGAAATAAGCATAGTGTCTCATTGATAGGTCAAAATATTTCTCCCCTTTTTACTTTGATAAAATGTGTTTTTTTCATGAAACACTTAAAAAGTTATGCTTTAATTATATTGTTTTCCTTTTTTGAAGGATAACAAGCTTTTGTTCTGAGTCTCAGAGTCAACATAAGAACATAAAAATGTAATTGCAGTACATTTGAGTACGTTATCGCATGTACCTCCACACAGCGGCTTATTCTTTGTAAATGTGCAAGAATCCAGATGTGCCACACTTCTAAGCTCGTTTGCTGCTTTTGTCAGTTTCTATGTCAGCAAAATTGAACATTTGCAGAAGTAATGAATTTGTTTGGGTGAAAATGAAGTAATGTATATGAAGCACTGAGCCTACTTGGTCCAGTGTGGTATCCTTCAGTAATTGGTTGTCTTATTGTTATTATTGGGCACTTAATTAATTTGGGTTTCGACGGCATTATGTCTTAGGGTGCAGTGAACCAATTTGGAATTCTTTCCTCCTGTATTTCTAATTTTTTTTAGACTGAATTAATCATTGTGAAAAATAAAGCTTGTTTGTGGGTGGGATGGGCAGGGAGTGGGTGGCTTGACTTAGGAATTCAAGTCCTTTTAGAGTGACTGGAAGTATCCTGGAATGGGAAAGATGGGGCTCTGTGGCATGTTCTGTATGGTCATCCAGAGTGAGCAGATTGACTTGGAATTTTGTTTTGTTACTAACTTTGAAGAGTGTTGTTTTCTGTGCAGAGAATGTTGATCTGAATAAATTGCTTATTCTTCTTTACACATTTCTCCAGTGAGAGAGCTGTCAATGGGTGTAAATCTTACCCAGCACAATACTTTCTTTCATGGATGGGGGGGGGGGGAGGCACTAGCGAGATAACAGCTTGTGGGATGGAGCCAGGAGCTGTTGTGTAACTCCCAGGCACCTGGCTCTGGAGACTTATCCCCTTGGGAGTTGGGCATGGGGGGCCTTTAGTGAGACATTTTGATGTTGAGCCTGAATATTTTAGTTAAGTAAGTGGCTTTTAAAAAGTCAACAAAGAGGGGAAGAGAGGCAAGAAGCTGTGTCCTGTGGCTGTAGATTGTTACCCCAGTCTTTGGTAAGGAAGGGTGTGAGTATCCTTTCTCCAGTGGTCTTTCCTTTCTTCTCCACTCCCCCTGAGGTGCCTGTTTCCTCAATACTTGGCTGTAGTTCGAACCTGTTCAACAATGTCTTTCAAAGCGCCTGCGACATGTCTTTGCATGTCTCTCTTCCAGCTTGTCTGCAACTCCTCCACGATAGCAGACATGTCTAAGGGCCAGGTTCCAGGAGCTCATGTTGATTCTTAGTAAAGGCTAAGCATACGTCACCCCATGGCTTGTGGAGACACACCAGCATTAACTGATTCATGATCTTTGCACTTTAACACTTTGCTAATGAAAAATCTCTGGAGACACAATTGATGCCCCACACTACCCTATTTTATTCTCTGCCAATACGTGTTCTGTTTTTTTCTTTAAGCTCTTCTTCATGACACTTAAAAAATATGTTTCATTTTAGTTAGTTGTAGTTACTTTCTAGAAATCCAAGGAAGAGCAAGGAATGGTGGCACATGCTATAATCACAGCACTAGGAGACGCTGAGGCAGGAGAATCGCAAGGTCAAGCCTGGGTAGCCTGGCAGCTAAGCAAAACTGTATCTCAAAATAAAACATAGAAAGGGTTGGATATACAGCTCAAGCGCTGGGCTCAGTTCCTAGTACTGTGAAAAAAATACCTAGGAAAAGGAGAATCCAAGGAAAGGTAAGAAATACAAATAATACATTTTGAAGTAATAAAAACAGATTGGTAAATATTGTCCTCTTTTAGAAACTAAAAATTATATTAATTTTGGTAAAATTCTAGATTTTTTTTCTAAATCAGTTACAAACTCTCAGAGTTGTATTATAATATTCAGGTTGTCATAGTAAATACCTATTTTATTCAATCATGTAGTTCTTCATGGTGTTATTAAAAAGTACGTGATTGACCTTGTCCTTATCATAAAAGATTTTTATTGTGATTTTAAATCGGAAGCCTGTAAGTCGACTATTTTTAACACTTCCCCTCCTTCAGTTCAACCATAACCATTTATTGGAAGTTAATGGAAAAAGGAAATCATTCTGATATTATTGATTTTTTTTTTTTTTTTTTGAGACAGGGTTTCACTCTGTAGTTTAGGCTGGTTCTGAACTCACTGTGTAGCCTAAGCTGGTTTTGGACTCAGGACAAACTGCCTACCTCAGCCTCCCGAGTGCTGGGATTACTGGCATGTACCACCATGCCCAGTTTATGTGGTGCTGAGGAATTGAACTCAGGGCCTTGTGCTTGCAAGGCCAGCGCTGTAACCACTGAGCCATTCCTCCAGCCCCATTGATTCTTAAAGCTATTCCTTTTACAACAAATGCATAGAAGACCATTTGAGCCAAGAAGGAATAGGTTGAAGTGTACTCTATGGCTTCAAGGGTTTTGCCTACTTTTTCTTCCAAGTCCAGTGTTTCCATTTTAATGTCTAAGTCTTTGATCCATTTTTCTTTGATTTTGGTGCGTGGTGAAAGTTGTGGGACTAGATCCGTTCTCCTGCATGTGGCTAGCCAGTTGTCCCAGCACCATGTGTTAAAGAGGCTGTCTTTACTCCAGTGTGTGTTTATGGGCCCTCTGTCGAAGAGCAGATGACTGAAGGTACCATGGATGACTCTGCGTCCTCAGTTCTATTCTATTGATCCACCTCTGTTTTTGTGTCAATACCATGTCGTTTTTAGCACTATTGCTATGTAATATAATTGGGTGTCTGGTATCGTGATGCCTCCTGCTTTTGTTTTGTTACTTGGGATTGTTTTGGCTGTTCTGGGCCTCTTGTGGCTCCATATAAATTTTCAGATCATTTTTTTCTAGTAAAAAATGCTATGATTTTCTTGATTGGGATTGGACTGAGGTTTTTTTTTTTTAATCAGTTTAGGTAGTAAGGTCATTTCAACAGTGTTGGTTCTGCCTATCCAGAAGGAGATGCCCAAATTCTCTTCAATTTCTTTCTTCAGTGTACTATAATTTTCAGTATAGAGGTCCTCCTCACTTGTTTTGTTAGGTAGGGAAAGACTTTCTCAATAAAACACCCAAAGCACAAGAGATAACACTAAGAACCAACAAATAGGATTATATGAAATTAAACAACGGGCTGGAGGAATTGGCACAGCGTTTAAAGTGCTTGCCTAGCAAACACAAAGCTCTGAGTTCAATTCCTCAGCACCACATAAAGCCAAAATGTTGGTACGTGCCTGTAATTTCAACACTTGGGAAGCTGAGGCAGGAAAACTGCCGTGAGTGAGTCCAAGGCCAACCTGGGCTACATAGTGAGTTCAAGGTCAGCTTGGGCTGCATACAGAACAAGACCCTGTCTCAAAGAATGGTAGAAATAAAAAAATGAAATTAAAAAACTTCTGTACTGCAAAGGAAACAATCAGCAGTAAAGAGAGCACCCTCAGAATGGGAAAAAGTATTTGCCAGCTACTCCCCAGACAGAGGACTGTTATCGAGACTACACAAAGAACTGAAAAAATTAGACCCTCTAAAATAAAGAATCCAAACAAAAAATGGGAATCTGAAATGAATAAACAGTTCTCAGAAGAAGTATAAATGGACAATAAATACATGAAAAAATGTTCAACATTTTTAGCCATTCCAGCACTCCAGGAGGCTGGGTCAGGAGGATTGAAAGTTCAAGTCCATCCTGGGATATTTGGTGACTTAGTAAGATCTGGTCTAAAAGTAAGAAAAATAAAAATAAGGGGTGGATATGTAGCTGTGTGCATACAGCTTTAGGTTTGATTCCCAGACCAAAAGAAAACAAAACCTAGCCTATCACTGAGCATGCATGATTTTTACCTTTTCTTTTGTTTTTTTCTTTCTTTAGTTCTTTTTTTTTTTTTTTTTTTTTTGAGTCCAGGTCTTGCTCTGTAGTCCAGACTGGCCCTGAACTCATGGCAGTCCTCCTGCCTCTGCCTCCCAAGTAATATTATTACACATATGCACCACCACACACAGTTTATGTGGCGCTGAATAATCAAACCCAGGATCTTGTGCTTGCTGTGCAAGCACTCTTAGTGCTGAATTACATCTCCAGCCCCAGGATTTTTACTTTTAATAGTGGGTGGAAAGCTCTGATTTAAGTGCCTAAGACCTTTACATTTATGCATAGTTTGCGTTATGTCAGTGGAATTTAATAATTTGTACTTTGTGCTTTATTTGTTACATGAAAGCCACTTTGATATTACCTGTGGGCAGTGTGATGGATCATGTGCCCTCTGGATGTCCACCGCCTCAGAGCCACCTCATAGAGCTGCATTTTAGCCTAGAAAGAAAGTTTGGGGGTTATTGTTTTGAGAGTGTTTTCAGGCACCATTCCGCAACTCCTGCCCATCTCAGTGTCTCCCTTGCTCAGTATATAGGAGGAGATGCATGCCAGTTTTTTTTCAGTCTAGGGATTCCTAAAGTGTGAAACAAAAATCATGTTAGTAAGATACGGCTAGGATATCAGACTTTATTCTGTAAGTGGTTAAGAATACCAAAGTACATTGCTTATTGTTTCAAGTATCATATGGTAGCGGGTGCATGTGTACAGCAATGCGTTGTAAAATGTAAATACGCTTTTTGTGTGTTTCTTTTTATTGCTGTGAAAAGAGTCTGAGAAGCAAGCCTCTGTAATTTCTGCTGCACTCTGGCTTTTATCCTGGGGAGTGGCCTTTGCTTCCTTCAACCCTGGAAGGAAGGGGTGCTACTGGTCTCTGGCTTCCGAGACCTGACTCCAGGGTGAAGAGTTTTCTACAGGCAAGTCAGGTGATATTTTCCCACAATACATCTTAGTAAACCTTGTGCAGTGAGGTCATTTTTCTTCATTACGCTGCTCATGCCTCAGGGGACAAATAAAACACTTTTGTTGGCTCTAACTGTTAATCTGTAAGTATTGTTTATGATGTGCCTAACTTGGTACCAAGATGTGATTTAGGCACCAAGAGAATTTAGATTATTTAATACTAGTACATAATAAAACTACTTATCAAATATTCATGTGGGCACATACAGAGGTCTAATTGTGTTCTTGTAATGCACAATATAAATACTAATATTGTTTTGGAGAACTAGTATGGTATGCTGAAGCCATGGTTAGGAAAAATGCATTGCAGTATGTCTTTATCTGTGGGAATTACTGGCAAGTACAACCAAGAGATTTTAAATATTCTAGTTGTTTACTTCACTTTTGATTTTGGCTTAAGTGTTTGGAGTTTTTTTTTTTTCTATAACTAATGAGTTACTATTCTTTTAAGATCTGTGGTAGAAGCTGAACTATAATTGTTTTAGGAAAGTTATTTTAGTAATTTTATTTACTTTAGAGATAACTTAAAACAATTTTCTCCAACTAAGATAGGTTTAAAAATACAAAAGAAGGGAGACTAGTTGGATAAATGTTCATGTGCCTATTCCTCTGCTTCAACATTGATCAAGCTCTCGTCACCTCTGTGCCCACTTCCTCCCCCTAGTGCCCAGGTGTTTTGATAAATTACCTCTGTCAGCACGCTCATCTGTAAGTATTTCATGGTGCTTCTAACAAAGACTCCCATGTTTACCCAGATGAAGTAGGGTCTTGGCCGTTTTGACGTAGGTATGAAGTTTGAACACTACCATGGTGTGTGGGCTGTTGGACTGATGTAAGGGAAACACACGGGCCTTTCGATGGAGTAAGTGGAAAAAAGAAATGTCTGACAAGCAGCTGTGCCAAAAACACAACAGAACAAAAAACAAGATAAAGGTTGCAGTGAAAACCCAATTAGTAACTTCTAAAGTAGCCACTAAGTAAAGGGAGAAATGGACATTTTTGAGCGGACAGTGTGTGTGTGCATGCCAGACAACTTAGTAGGGCAGAAAACCCAAGTGCATTTGGTACTGTTTAAGATAGCTGTTCTGTTTCAAGTCTCTTTCCTTAAGGAAAAATGAGAGCTAAGTACGAGGACTATCCATCAGGATAGTTACAGAGCTGTTGTGGATAGCAGTGAAGAATTACACCTAATGTCCAGTCTGATTAAATGAAGATAAAATATTTATAGTGTGTGTAGCCACTAGAACTTGTACAATATATAGTAATTTCAATTGTGTATATGCTTAATGTATATTTAGAAATTTGAGCAAATTTAACTTAGATAATAGGAATTAGTAGTGGTGATTGTTAGGTGTTAGAATTTTTAAAAAATTTTATTTCTTGATTACTTTTTGGGGAAATTGTTGCAAATTTTGTTGTCTTTTAATAGATGTGAAAAAGTTAATAATGACATTTCTTGAGTATGCTTACCTTTTATCAAGTACTCTTGATGAAATACCTTTCATCTTTTTTACTTAATTCTTAAAATAGCCCTGATGTAGTTTTTTTTTTTTTTCTTTGAGATATGGTCTTGTTCTGTAGTCCTGAACTCACTAAGTAACCCAAGCTGACCTTGAACTCAAGGTCAAGGCCTTAGCCTGCCTTAGCCTCCTGAGTGCTGAGATTACAAGTGTATGCTACCATGCCTGGCTTATGTGGTGCTGGGGAATTGAACTGAAGGCCTTGTGCTTCCTAGGTAGGCACTCCAGCCCCGAACCCCAGTGGATTTCATTATCCTTACTGGATAGGGAGGAAACCAAGGTATGGGGAGATTAAGTACCTTGACAATTTGAATATATCATTTGGGGCTCATTCTTTGCTTTTAGTTACAGTTTTATCTCCAGCAATTGGAAATGCAATATAAATATTGCTTTGTTTTTCTTATTTAAAAATATGTAATATACCCTATTAGTCAAGATTATGTTTTTGAAAAATTGATAACAACATTTTGATCTCATGAATGCATCGTAAGTTTTTTCAGCTGGTTGCTTTCTATTGCAATACTCTGTTCACAGAAATATTAAATTTAGTAAACATCCTTGCAAATCAATCCGTGAATGCAATTTTGAGTCTCTTTCTAGAATTAGCTCTTTGAAATGACATTAGTGGGTGAAAGATCACAGACATTTAAGAGGTTTTGACACAGGTTGTGAGATTAGAGATGATAGATCACCTCCCTTTCTTAAAGGTAGAGGCGCTGCTTTGGCCAGTAAGTGTGGGCTTCTATGTGCTGGTGGCTGGGTGACTGCAGACTTAGAAATCGTCATCTAGATCATCAGTGGCCATTGGTGCTGTCAGAGTTCCTCCTTGAGAAGCCAGGCTTCTCTAAGCTTGCTGGGAGGAGCAACAGAAAGTAGAAGAAAGGCCACGTTAGAAGATTTAAATCACAGCTGTTTATGTGCTTTAAGACCTTGACACTATTTTCGTCTTTAACTTAATTAATATTTGACTATCTTAGAAACTGTTGTATTGCAAATTGTTTAAAAGCATGTAAAATATGTCTAAAAATCTACGTGAATGTTTTCTTTGTTTGATCTTACTAGGCCTTTACATCATAATTACAGCAATTTTATTGTATATTTTTAAAGCTATAGATGTAAAAGGGTACACTGTATTAGAGAGTACTGAGACCCTTGACAGTTTCAAATGTTGGATTTTTTTTTTTATAGCAAAGACAGGCTTCTCATGTTCTGTTTTTTTTTTTTTTTTTTTTTTTTTTTTTTTTTTTTTTTTTTTTTTTTTTTTTTTTTTTTTTTTTTTTTTTTTTTTTTTTTTTTTTTTTTTTTTTTTTTTTTTTTTTTTTTTTTTTTTTTGCAAACAAAAGCCAAAAAGTTTTTGGTTACCTAATTGATAATTTCTGTTGAGTGATTAAGATTTATTGTGTTTCTCTGGGGAATATCTTTCTCCAGCGTCTGTGGGTAACCACTACAAAGACATTTGCTATAGGCTTAAGTGGAGAGAGGAGCATTTTGACTTCAGGGTCCAGTGAATAATTAATGATATCAGAAAGAAAAAGTCTGCATATGAAGCAGTGAAAGAGGTTAGGATTGATTATTCTGAAAGCCCAAGATTGATAAAGTGTAAGCTGACAGTCTAGAAATTTATAAGAGCTATAACTGGAATACATAAGACATTCTATTAAAATTTGAAGGCTATAAGGACTTGAAAAGACAAAAAGAAATATTGCTCTTTACCATGAATAATAAAATGTGCAGCTATCTTCTGTAAAGGGTAGAGGTAGAAAGTAAGTATAGGAAAATTTTTATCAATGGGGTTTTAACCCATAAAAATGGCTAGAATAGAAAGGCTCATAGTGCTTTTTGGGAGATGAGGTCTTCGTGTTTTCAGATTTAAAAAAAAACCAACTTCAAAAAGCTTAAACTTCCAAGAGGAAATAACCTAACAAAGCCAAGGATTTTTGTTTTATTTGCTCTTTTGTTCCTGGCTATTGACAGATAGCTTGGCTTACTGTTTGTTGAATGTATGATTTTTGTAAATTTATCTCCAGTATACTTAAGTTAGTGGAGTTTGGGAAATAAGGGTACATGTCAGGCTGTGAGCTGGGAGTACAGTCCAGCTGATGCCTACATTTGCCCTCAGATTTTCACTTGGTGTTTAATTCTAGATGGGCAGGCAGATTGGGTGGGCAGCATTTGTTTGGTACATTTTGCTCTAATTTCACCCCCCCCCCCCGAACAATGTAGAAATACAATAGGAAAATTATTCTAAAAGTACACATTCATTCACCAGTGTAAAAAACATTGTACTCTGATGCTATTTTTGTCTGACTGAGTAATGAAACCTTTATTGAAAATTTTCCCCTTAAAAGTGTGAATGGAAAATTTGTTAATTGCTTTCCTTAGATCAAGTAGTATGACAATAATAGCCATTCTGGATGAAAATGTAAAATCAACAAAATGTTGAGAAATCTACCTGAAGAGAACATTGCTTTATCAGCAAGAGATGTAGAGTTCTGCAGTGAATCTCAGTTATTCTAGCTTAGTATCATTATACAGCATTTTCAGCAGGTCATATACTATAACCTGTGATTACTTTAGTCAGCATAAAATGTTCCCATATTTTTTTGAAGTTGAAACTTAGGAAACAGTGAAAAATAACCAACAACTGAAAGATTAATTAAAAATTACAAAACATAGCACTTCTGAAATGGTTAGAGAAAAAGTAAATTACTTGAAGAATGAAGTGGGAGACAGCCAGTGTTTAATGGGTCATGAATTTTCTTTGGTAATTACATGGGTAATCATAAATTATTTATCTTCATGATTTTTAACAGATTTAAAAATCTTTGAATATCTTGCTTACCAACTTCAGTAACCAAGGACAGTCTGCCATTGATTATTTTTGTGAGATTTTTCATATTGTACATAACTGCTGGAAGATTACCAAATTACTGCATTTTATGTTTTACATAATTATTTTGGTATCACCATAGGAGCTGTGATCATTTTAAGTATATTTGAAAACCATTTCATAGCCAGATATGCCTGCAGTCCCAGCACTTTGGAGGTTGAAATGAAAGAATCCTGAGTTCCTGGCTAGCCTGGCTACTGAATGATGTTCTGTCTTTAACAAAACCAAACAGGCGTGCACACACGCACACATACACTTGCATCTTTACTCTCGAAGGCTGTCAGACATTTTTAGCAAATAATTTTAATAGAAGAACAACAATTGACCATCATAAATTCTTGTGTCTTGCAATGTAGTTTCTCTCTTTAGTTAAATGGGACAGTTTTAGACTACCACACATTTTGGTATTCAGATATAATACAAAGTATATTTTGAAGTCAGATTTATTATAGTTTCATGTTGAAATGCTTGAAATAATTTACCCTAATCTTTTACCCTGTGGGGATAGTACTTTTTTTTTTTTGTTTCCTTGCCTTTATTTTCTAAACAGTATAATATAGTAACTAGCATTGGCATTTTATTAGATATTACTCTAGAGTTGATCCGAAGTATACAGGGGGTGTGTACAAGTTCTAACCAAATACTACACTTACGTTCTATATAAAGGACTTGTACAAAACCCATGTTTTGGCATTTTCAGATAAGTCCTAGAGCCAAACTCCCTTTCATACCAATGAACTCACACTTGAAATCTAAATGTTCATAATTTAGTCATCAGACTGTTCAGAAAGATGACCACACTCTCAAAGATGTACTTTGAATTCTTTGACCATATGGTACACTGAATATTTTGAAAAATGTTAAAATTTATTAATAATGGTTAATATCACCTATTTAAATCAAGTAGTTATTTGCACAGAGCAACATTTTCACTAGACTGAATGCTCAGGGTTTGAGATGATCCATATTCAGCTCAGTCTGGTCAAAATCGAGGCCCACCGTATTAACACCAAGCACAGTAGTATCAGCCAGGAGCTTTCAGCTCACTTAGTCAGCACATGTTGTCTAGGAGTTCTTGCTTAGAAACCAACAGCAAACCTTTGATTTAACCACACATACATTGCATTTGTAAAAAGGTATAATTTAAGTTAAAATTGAAAAGTAAAGTTAAGTTGAAACTCGCCTGTGTCTTACAGGTGTCCTTTGGCAATCCATAGATCTCCAGGCAGCTTTTGACTTGCACTGTAGTTGGAGGCACACACGTCTCAGATCAGTAGTAATTGCAGATGGATACAGCAGAGAGAGCGTCACCAGAAAGGCAAAGTCAGACTAGAGCCCTTACCTCTGTGTTTCCAGGACTATCTTGGCAGTTCTCAATTCTTCATTTACTGCCTGTTCAAAAATGACAAGCAGGCACTGTTTTCAGCACAAGTTTGAAAATGGGCAAAAATAGGGTGCAGCTGAATTGTGAGTTTCTTCCCGCTTTATAGTTTTGATTTTGTATCCACTTAATAGTGTTGCTAAGCCATTCATTCCCTCTTGGCCGTGTTGTGTCCAGGTGTAATTAAAGTCTGTGGTTAGTCCCATTTTAGGGCGGAAGTGGGCTTTCTGATTCAGATTTAACTGCACTCTTGGAAAGGAGTCTTGGGCTGTTATGTCACTCCCATCCCTGCTGAAAGTTTAAAATAAATACCATGTATGTAAACCAAAAACAGGTTAGCAGGCAAATGCAAGTTCAGCTCAGAGAAGCACACTTCTTACAAAACATTTTAAAATGATCTCACGGTGAAATTTTCATGGAGGCTATAAATACCAAAAATGTTGTCCTTGGGGTTTTATTTGGTTGGTTGTTTAATTGCTTTATTTTTGTTGGATGTTGATATCAAACAAAATGCAATTAAAATATTTTTGGTGGTTTTTCTTTATCTTGATAGACTTTTCTTTTGTTTTCTTTTCTTTCTTCTTTCTTTCTTTCTTTCTTTCTTTCTTTCTTTCTTTCTTTCTTTCTTTCTTCTCTTGTAGTTGCAGTAGTGGGGGTTGAGTTGAAACAAAGTCCTTCACACTAAGCTACATTTCCCTGCCCATTTATTTGGAGATAGGATTTCACCAAGTTGCTGAGTTGTCCAAGCTAGGCTCAAACTTGTGATCCCTCTGCCTCAGCCTCCCAGAGTGTTGGGATTATAGGCCTTGTGCCTCTGGACCCAGCTTGATGGATAACCGTAAGATTCTACTGGAGGGTGGAGAAGCAGTCCTTTCATAACATTGTTAGCATTTCTACCAACCTTTGCCTAAAAACTCAATGAACAGGGACTCTAATCCTTTATTAAAGTGACTTGTTAATTCCATAGTACTCAGGTTATCCTTTGATGTTACCCCTAAGTCTAGTATATGCTAGGCACCATATCTTTCTTTTTGTCCTTAATTTTGAGGTATTCCAAGCTTACAAACCCTAATGAAAATGCTATAGAGAACACCACTGAGATACATTTGCTCTTGATTTTTGCTCTGTTTGTGTCAGAGTATTATTTTGTATATCAGACACGTGCATTAAATGTCTTACTATAATTAAGGTAATTAAATTTGTGGTACTTTACTTATTTTTTTCCAAAAAGAAAACTAGACTAATGTTATTTGAACACTCATTCAACTTTTTTTTTCACTTTCTGGACTAATGTGAGGCATTGCTGTCCCGAGAGGACCTCCTTGCCCCAGGTCTTGCCAAGCACCTTAGCTGAGCCGAGCCACTCTCTTTGTTTATTGCACAGGAGAGCATCTAGGTCATTATTCCCAGTACAGGTGCAGAGTCTTGTCCTTTGAATCTTCTGTTATTAATATATGGCTGTTTGCAGCCTTCTTTTTGGGGTTGTCAAATATCAACAGACTTCCTTGTTTATTTGACCTTTTTTCTTCTTAAATTAGAAATAACAGCGTTGATCACATATACAGCTTGACCAAGGACAGTTAACCTGATTTCTCTGCCTCTCATTGTCTTGCTGGATTACAAAAGGAATTGTAAAAATTATTCTCCTACAAATAAAATGTTCCCCAAATCAGTTAAGTGAAATTAAAACGAGTTCTGTGTTAAATCATATGTATGGAAAGAAAAAGAGTGATTTATATGCACAGAAGCAGACCAAAAGGAAAAAAACAACAACAAACAAAATCTCCAGAAAATAAACCAACCCTAATCCTCCAAAACCCAGCCTTGATAAAAATGGTGATAACCAGTAAAGAGAGCTAGAGTAATTTAAACCAATAAATTTTCAGAGTAACTAAAAGACATTATTATTTATGAAAAATCAAAAGTTGAAAATTGAATGGTTGTGCCTATCAACGAAGTATTGGAAAATTCTGGGAGTCTTCCAGTGAGAGTTCTATGATAGTCTGCTTACATAAGAGCACAGTATTGGACCTTGCTATGTCAGAACAGGAGATTATTCAAAAGTGGAGCAAATAGAAAGGGTGAACATGGTACAGATCAGCCCTAGTTGGAATTGGTGGAGCATCCCTAAAACAACGTTGAACTCTAGTGATGACTGATTGGTTTTGTTGTTTATCCCAAAAATGAAAAAAGTGAAAAATTGTTGAAATGTCATTAAATATAATCTGGTACATGACTGTACCTATAAGATATGACATGTTATTTGTCACAAAAACTTTATTTGCTTGGAGGGGTGAAAAGATAACATGAACCTGTAAGTAAAGTTTCAGAATTACGGAAGAATTACAAATGTCATATTGTTAATAGATCCAGAAAAATGTGATAAAGCTGTAAAAAGGAAAAATCCCAGTAAGTCCAAATGATTAGATTATGGAGAAATGCTGATGAGTTAGTGTTTTGTTCATATTTACCAAATTTTTGGCTTTCAAGATTTGTCTGTGTGTTGTGGTGATGATTTAGTTGACCATGTTTCTCAGTAAAAGGAATGTTACATTTTTATAAATTTCAAATTAAGAGTTTTTAAGCACAAAGTTCATGTTTCTGTATTAAATTTATTAAACAGAAAAAACATCCATTTAGTAACCAGCTATAATGTAAAATGTGGCTAATTTAAATTTAAATGCCAGATTTAAAATTTGACCTATTTAACTGTTGAAAAATACCAAGATTCATGATAGTAAAATGTGGAATGTCCACAAATAGATATGAATCCTTATAATATTAAGAGGACAGCTCCTGGTGACCACAGGTTCTAGTAAGCATCGGAACAGTTGCAGATAATGTAGTCAGCCACAATTCATAATCTCCTCAGAATTATTAGAGATTAAAAATAAGCATCCCAAATAGTATCTGTATATGGGACAAATAACAGATCTGGTAGGTTTATGAAATACTTTGCAGGGGGTTGGACACTTTGCAGGGGGTTGGAGGAGTAGCTCAACCCTTAAAGAGTGCTTGCTGGGCGGGGGCAGGGCCCTGGATTTCATTGCCCAGCACTATGTAGGTTAGTTGTGGTGGCACACAACATACCTGTAGAAAATAAATGAATAAATAAATAAAAGCCTGCACCCCTGGGCCTGGCTCAGAACATTAAAAAAAGAATCATTTTGCAAATCTACATTTTACTAAATAAAATAATAATGTATGAAGTATTTTATTGAATAAGAAATTAGTATATGAATTCAGTCATGGGCTAGTGAAAGCATTACCATTCACTACAAAGAGAAGAAAGAAAACAAACAACCCCCACCAAAAAACATAAGGAAGAAAACTACAGATTTTAAGAGACACAGTTCCAGTTGTCTAGGTTTTGTTTAGATTTGAGCTAGAGCAATCTGTTAGGCAGGTATTAAGGATATATTTTGGATTTTTTTTTTTTTCTTGAGACAGGTGCTGGGGAATCAAACTCAGGTACTTAGCGCTTACTGGCAAGTACTTTAACTGCTGAGTCATTCCTCCATCCCACTTTGGAAAATTTGAACTTTGGTAGTTCATGTTATAGAGCAATTATTAATATATTTTAGGTATTACAGTGGGATTGGCTTAGGCTGAAAAAGTCTTTGTCTTAGATACATACAGAGTTATCTACAGATTAAATATTTGATGCCTTTGTTTGCTTCAGATTCAGAATAACCCATAATGATCAGATATAAAGGTATAAATGAAACCTGATTGGTCCTGAGTTAATTGTGGATGCCGGGAATGATGGGGGTGGGTTCATGATACTATGCTCAATAATTTTGCGTTAGCTAGAAATTTTCTATAGGAAAATGTATAATGCAGCACCATTGAAAGAGGAAAAAACTATAGGAGCAGAAGGAAGGAAAGATATGAGTAGCACAACGATGTACTTACTGTGAACATGCCTGATGCGTACATTTTTGTCTTTTTCAGAGCTGAAGCCATTTATTTGAATCTTGGATGATTAACATCTAAATTTTAATTCACAAAACTATTCAAGAGTCACAAGAGTCAGAATTAAATGATTCAAATCACTGTCTCAAGTGAAACGGTAAGATTATAGTAAATATTCTGAAGGTCAAATAGTGGTTAAGACCTATGAAAGTTTAAATGCCAATTTTCAGCTTCCAGCTTCTATTATAATTTTTTGATTGCATGACTGTTACACCAGCAGTTCTTTGTTAGTCTGGCTACCATTACTATTATAAAATACTTGAGGTGATTAATTTGTTAAGAATAAAGGTTTACTTTAGCCTACTGGTTTGGATTGGCCCCATTGTTTAGGGCCTGTGGTGAAACAGCCCATCATGTTGAGAAGGCATGGTGGAGCAAAATCGCCCCCTAATGGCCAGGAGACAAAAAAGAAGGAGGGGCTAGGATCTCACAATCTCCTTCAAGGGCATGCCTCCAATGACCTAATTTCCACCCACTAGGTTCTATCTCCCAGATTCCAGCACCTCTCAATATTGTCAACCTTGGATCCAGCCTTTAACATGTGAGCCTTTAGAGAGAGGCATTCAAAGACTTAACTGTAACAAGTTCAGAGTTGTGATAATTAATTCATTGAAGTGTTGGAAATAGCAACGTGTAAAAAAAATCCATAAAAATGGCATTTTCTCCTCACATTCAGCGAGTAGTGGATACAGTTTGTGACTGGAATGCTGTGTTTTTCTTGCTGTATTTGTCAGAATGGCATCTGAGGAAGCTGTTCTTTCCTAGGTATTTATTAGGGGTCAGCAGTTGTATATGGTGGGGGACGAGCTAGGAAGCAGGTTGGGCAGAGGAAATTGAACTCAGTAGATCTTTGGCCAACTCACTAAGGAGTATGGTAGCTGTGGGAGTTTCTTTGCCTTCTTCCACAGATGGAGATGTATCTTTGTATCTTAATCAGGTCGTTTTAGAATCTACCCTAAATGTTTGTTGAATGGAGGAAAAGATGAGAGAAGTCTTGTGTAGTCTCTTCTGTAACACCCAGTCCTCGGCCTACAGGCCTCAGCTCTTCTTTTTGCAGCCAAAAGTCCAGTTTGTAGCCGTGAGGTTAAAATAGCCACACAGCTGGTTGTAGTATGTGAAGGTAGCTGTGCCTCTCTAATCAGTGTGTGAGGCACCACCATGTTTCTGGGATCCCTAGATAAGACCTCCAGAGGGACCTGAGGCAAACAACAAACCTGAGACGCATGCAGAGAGAGACAGGAGACCAGACAGTATGGCGAAAACTGTTGGATGTATGAAGACATAATGTTTGTAGTTCTTCTTAGGTTTTGCTGTTTGTGGGGAATAGGCTGATTGGATATCAATTTTGATCTTAATAGGCTTGAAGTTTTAGAGAGATGTGCTGCTTAAAAGCACTTTTAAAAAGTTTTTTTTTTTCTTTTCCTCTGTCAGATATAGTACTGGTTAAGGGCAAGAAATACAAGTCTTACCTCCTTGTTTTTTTAAAAAACCAGTTTATACCTGACAGAATTTGCATTAACCCTCCAAATTTTGGTCTCTGGGGCTGAATTTTGTATTAATGCTTTACTATAAAGGATCTTCAAATAATGTCCTTCAGATGGACGGAATACGGGGAGTTGACTTTAAAAGTAATGTTATAGAAAAGTAATGTTGGAAAACTTAAGTGTTGAGAGCCAGACATGTAGTTGTTTTTCTGTTATAGTCATTTTTTTCCTGCTGTCTACAGAGATCATTTTTACTTCCTCCTAAGTAATGTTATATAATTTTCTTAATGTTGCACATTGGAGTAAGGGAATTGTGCATATGTTTTACTAAGAGAGTGTGATTTTAAAGGTTAGTATTAACATTGTGGTTTTCAGAGTTACAAGTGTGATTCCTGAGGGCATTTCCTCCTGTTCCCTTGTTTCTTCATTTCCTCCTTGCTCCTTAGTGGCCCCACCAGAGGGCAGCCAAAGGAAGGGAGAGGAGATACTAACTGCAGTGTTTCACCTTTTGTAGGCAGCCTTTCCCTGGGCAAAATTTCCATAATTCTGGATGACATCAAGGCCATAGGCTCTAACATTTTTGTTATTTAAAAATATTTAGTAGCGTGCTCACGTATTCTAAAAATAAATTATGCTGTGCTGGCTATGGTATTTATTGAATTTAAATGTTTATACTTTAAAACCTTCCAATTTATGATCTTAGATTCATCTACTATAATTATAAGTTTTTGGTAATTCATGCCAGGGCTTGCCCCATTATATTTTACGATGAAGGAAGTTTCTGTGCGTGCATACATGTGTTTAAAAGTGCACCGGACTGTTTTGCAATATAAAGTTTTCAACTCCTTTTAATATTCTATAGAAGCTGTTCCTTAGGTCCATAAGTAAATTTTCAAAATGATAAAAAATCTTTAAGTTACAAGTTACTTTTTCACATCTCAGATATGTTTATTTAAAAGAAAGACACACCTCAGGCCAAAGTCAATTTATCTTTGTTATCAGATTGAAGGTTTTCAAAATCTAACAGTTAAACTAATGAATCCTACATGTTTTTATGATCTCCATATTACTGGTAACACCCACTGTGCAAATATATTTATATATGAGATGCACTTCCATAGTCTTGAGCTGTTTCGCTCATTATCAGCATGACCAGTAAATGTCCTAAAAATCAGCTTCCAGACAGCTGGCAGTTGACCTACTGGGACTTAGCACCGCCTCAATTCACATGACGTCTATTGGCTCTTTGACACAGACAGTGTGTATCTTAACTTCTCATCAAGGAAGTTGGTACAGGCACCTCTCTGCGTTGCTTCTGGGTCTAGTAGTAATGTAGAAGAACGTTAGAATGGATTTTTTGAAGAGAGTTGTGCCTCCCATTCGTTCTGGAGACATGGTTTTGGATACTAGAGATAACGTCCAGGAAAGTTCCCCAAGATTACTTAACATAAGACGGCTTAGTTCGCTTTCATCACAGAAGATAATCCAGGAGCCAGACGGAACTAATTTCCACCACAGTCATGACAAATGCCAGCATCAACAATTAGGTAAAGTAAAAATGTATTACTTCCAATCCTCACAAAAGGTTATTTTAAGAAAATAAACTTAGTTTTCTAAGTGTAAATTCTAGTAAGGGAAAATCTTTATTTTGAACATCAAGTGTAAATTTTAGAAATGTTTAATGAAGTAACTTTATAGTTGGCCTAAAATTTTTAATATTAAAATTTTTGCCTTGAGTTGAAAGAAATTAAATATACATGCTATAAATTAAAGTGAATTCATTAATAAAGTTGATAGTTTTGATGGTCTTTGGAAAATTTTTGATGATGAAAACTGCTGCTGTTAATAGTGTATGTACCCGGCCATTTCAGAGGTTGAGGCAGGAGGATCACAGCTCCACACCAGCCTATGCAACCTAATGGGACCATGTCTCAAAATAAAAAAGTTAGAAAGATAGCGATGTCACTTAGCATTCTTGAATGTAATCTCTAGTACCACAACAACAAAAACCTGATATTGTTTAAATGTGTGGGATATATAGGTAAATAATAAGATACTGAGTTTTATCTGTCACTATAGAAACAACTTAAGTTTTATTTAAAAAATGTTTATCATTCTAAGGATAACAGATACTTGGGGTAAAGTATTAAGAGGTCTTTGAGTGGCTTGGAGTGTAACTGAGAGTCAGAGCACTTTAAATTGTGGGAAGTCCTGGGTTTGATCCCCAGCACCATCAAAACAAACAAACAAACAAAAATACCACACAAACAAAAAGTCCTAAACCAAAATTGCCTTTAACTCTGAAATGATTATTTCATATCATAGAATTTTCATTACAAAAATCAATTTTGCATATAGTAAATAACAATTGGAAAATACTGTTTAAAATATCTCACAGAAACACTTTAAAAGTTAAAGTATTTTATAATTTTTATAAGGAATAAATAGCTTTTCTTTTAAAGTAAAATAATTGAAATAATTATTAAAATTAATTAAAAAATATATTTAGAAAAGTTTCTGAAATCCTCTTCAAAGCTGATGCTGTTTTTATATAGCTGTTTTCTGTGCATACTTTAATTTTATTACTTATCTATCCATCTATTTATTTATTTATTTAGAAATACAGTCTTGCTCTGGTAGCCCAGACTGTTCCTGAGCTCGCTAGGGAGGCCAATCTGGCCTTGGTCTCAGGACAGTCCACCTGCCTCAGCCTCCTGAGGGCTGAGGTTATAGGCCTGCACCACCATACCCTCCTTTATGTGGTGCTGGGGAATCAAACCCAGGGTCTTGTGCTTGCTAAGCAAATGCTTTAACTGCTGTACCATTCCTCCAGCCCTTCTACGCATATTTTAAACATGCACATATATTTTAAGCATTCACATACATGTTCTTCTAGACTTTTGAAGTGAAGTATGTTGTCTAAATGCTTTGGATACTTGCTTTTTCATTTATTACATACAGGAAGGTTTTTGTTTCATTTTAAATGTGCTTTATTATCACTATAATGAATTATTCAGTTTTTAAGTTTATGAACATTTAAAATGACTTAACTTTTACTTATTAAAACATTGATATAGTTAGCATTCATTTATATGCCACTTTATATTCTTACATGTTTGCTCCTTAAAGTCTCGATGCACATTTGAAATACTGGTGACATGGCTACACGTTATCTTTAAAATGTTCCTCAAATGAAGTTGCCCAGGAAGAACATGAGCGTTCATGTTGCTTTGAGTTCCCTGTACTAGAGTTGTATTTAATTTCTGCTCAAAAAATCAGTTATGTAAGAGAATGAAGAAGCTTTAAAAAAAAGAAATCTGTATCAGTATCTACAGTATCCTGGTAGTAGACACTGTCTGGCTCGCACTATCCGTTTATCTGATAAGTGGCACTTCCTCATTGCCATTGAAGTCTTTGAATCAGGCAGCAGAGCTCTGTATTGACCAATGCAAGTGATATGCTTACGTGAAACCATGGAAGTGAAAATTTAAAAAGCGTAAGTGAAAATACAAATAATATGTTTCAGAGGTAGAAGTGATACGAATTTTACTTTTCCTTTCATTTTCAATGTTGAGTCATTTGGTCATGTTCTCTGCTGTGTCCCTACTGCGTCTGTGTCTGTGTTGGAGTTGAAATGTAAATATGTATGTCCACTTATGCAGCTTTCTCATTCCTGAAGTTGGTCTCTGTATATCTTAAAGTGGCTGTCTTATACCTTTTGTGCATTTTGCATGGATTTTACCAATTACAATAATTAGGTCTTGCAGTATATATTAAATTACAAGTAAGAACTTAAGGATTAAGAGTTTTGGTAAGACATATCTTCACTAAGCAGGGTCAAACTTTAAAAGTTGTTAAAGTGAATTTTAATTTAATTTTTTTCTTTTTGAGAAAGAGTCTTGCTTTGTAGCCCAGGCTGGTCCTGCACTCACTATGGTGCCCAGTCTGGCCTTGGACTCATGGCAATCCTCCTGCCTCAGCCTCCTGAGTGCTGGGATAACAGGCATGCACCACCACACCGAGCTTCTGTGGTGCTGGGGAATTGAACTCGGGTACTTAGTGCTTGATTTAGCATTTGCTGGGCAAGCACTTTAACCACTGAGTCATTCCTCCAGCCTAAAATTAATCTTAAAAATCTGGGCAGTTTAGGTGGAGAGATTCAGCTTTAAGATTCCTGGTCCTTAAATTTCTGTTAATTGGTGAAAGCCCTATATTGATTGTCAAGAGTCCTATCATACATATAAGAACAGAACTCACATGGTTCTGACCATGTGAAAGGAAATAAAACTCAGTTATACTGAGATTCAGGAACCAGAAAATGCAGTAATTTAGCCAGAGGTCATGAAAACATGACTGGTACAGTTCCTCTGAAGGGTGTTGTGGTTTCTCTCACCTGATGAAAAGAGAAATTGAGGGTGTGGAAGATAACATATGAATAATGTAGAAAAGGATGCTATTCGTTCCTCTACACAAAATCTGTTAAGGAACCACTAATAGCCTTGTGTTTGAATCAGTTTGCTTTCAGGTTCAATAATCATTAGTTCAATATTTTTGAAATTTTTGCTAAGAAATATTAGGTAAGATTTTAATATAGATGAGAAAATATGAGAGAATCAGTTAAGAACAAGTCCAGCTAAGAAAATGCGGTACTTTTTAATTATAGAATTATTTATAGGTGCTAATGATTTCTTTAGCAAAAATACATGCAAAATCAATATGTTAGCCAGAGGGGTCAGTATTTTGAAAAACATTTGCTCTTGATAAATTATTTTCCCATTTGTGAACTTTTCTGTAAGTGCTTTAATAGCCTACTATTTAAGTCTGTCTGGACATTGTCAAGCAATGCACTGGATGTACTAGCACCCTCTATTTCTCTGTAACATATGCCGCCGGCCCAGTGCACACTGCGCTATTCTCCTGCCACTGTGTCTGTTCCCAACAGGCTGAGCTGTGGGCCTACTGAGACTGTTTGAATTTTAGCCAAACCTGCTCATGCAAATTCTATTTGTTATCGTATGTAATTTAATTATTTATTACCTTATTTGGTTTAAAGGGTGTGATTGAAAAAAGAGAGTTGTCTTAATGTAAGCAAAGTAAGGTGCCTTGGTCAGACTCCATAAAAAGATGAATTCCTTTAAAAAATTATGTTTAGGGGCTGGGCTTGTAGCTCATCAGTTAGAGTGCTTGCCTTATAAGCCTGAGGCCCTGAGTTCTGTTCTCCCACATCACATAAACCAGGCAGGAGATACGTGCCTACAGTTCCAGCACTTGAGATGCTGAGGCAGGATTGTCAGGTGTTTGGGGCGAGCCTGGGTCATGTGGGGATTTTAGGACTAGCCTGGACTGCAGAGCAAGACTGTATCATTTTTTAAAAAAAGTATTTGAATTAAACGTAGGCCAGAGAAATTTACAAGATTGGAAGGGTTTTGCCCAGGGCTACTTTCTGAAGCTAAAATCATTGCTAATATGCATAGTTTATGCAGAGCAGTGTTGTCATCAGCAGATTCATGTTAGAGGTTACAAGGCCTTGACACTATACCAAAAGGATGGAAATTAAACATAAATTTTATATTTGAAGTTAAAAGCTCAGTGGGCCTCTTGATCTTTTTATTCTGATTCTTACTTGCATAGAACTTTTAAATTCAATGATCAGCCAAGAGTTGTACTTCAGAGCAAAGAGACATTATATGTAGTATTATAAAAATTAATAAGTCATTTATTTGCCATAGTCTTTTCCTTAATGTCACCCTGATCACGTGGTGTGGTGCTCAGTTCTATTTCTGAGATGCTAGAATGGCTTTCTGGTTCTTACGTGGAATCTTTAGACCAGTGACTTCACACAGGTGGGGCTCCGAATCTCAGGGAGCAGCAATAGAGCCATTGCCTGGTGTGGGTGAGGCCATGGCTTCTATCCTCAGTACCACAAGAAAAAAGAAGATTGACTTTACTGAAAAATATTGTCAGAATTGGAACATAGGATATCTATCTTCAGGTGTAAGAGTTGGTAGGAAGAAACTGCCTGTACTAATTGAGAACACTGCAGTGGTTTCTGACTATTGAAGGCCATGAATGATGGAAATGGCTGCTGACTGTCGGGCGGCGTGTTTCCTCAGACTTCTGTGCAACATCTGCAAGGTCTTTGTGCCTCCAACAGTGCGCTATTTTCATTCTGATAGAGTCAACCTGATTGTTGTTGTTGTTCGTTTTGTTTGGAGTCAAGCAAAAATGCTGGATGGCATTAATTAATAATAATTCAACAAGAGCAGAGACAGTGACAGAATGATGTTATTCAGAATAGATATTAATATTAAAAACGAAAGAAACAGATAAGCCTTTTCTGTGGTCTAATGGACACTGTGATCTTGACTTGTTTTTACCAATAACTGAACTGATCTCGTTTGCCTGCCTGCTTGGTGCATACCTGTCCCCTTACCCTGCTCAAATTTGTGTTGAACATGGAATAGCTGTGTTCATTGTGTTTCAGTGTTTGACACATAATAATTGCTCAATAAATATTGATTAACTTTGTGATGATTACCTATCTAAGTCTCTTAGAGAAGCCTGTGAGATAAGTTATTGTCCACAGTTTTGCAGGTTCATGGTAACTGAAGCAAATGGTTTTTTGTTTTGTTTTGTTTTGTTTTGTTTTTTTGCCAGTGTGTTGTATAACCATGCCATTGTTTTAAGGTCAAGAATTATCTCCTTGCAGTGTTGTTTAATGTTTTTGAATCTTTAGGCATAAATTTTAAGGCTGTCTACTTTATTTCTTCCCTTAAAGATCCTATATGGTTTTATGGGGGGGGGGGTGCTTTTATTTGAACTAAAATGCATATTTTCAGTAGGAAGAAACTTTAATTGTAGCATGTATTAGACATTACTCTTTGAGACCGATCTTTCACTTCAAAGAACTATTGATAATTGTGTGTGTGTGTTTTAAGAAACACTCTGGTATGATAAGCTGTTTAGGTGAGTAGCTGTTTCGGTGACTTCTACAGAATTATTAAGAGACGTACATCCTGAGTTACTGCTTCCATTTTGTTATAAAGTATTAATAATTGCATGGGATATAAACCATTAAGTGATGTGTTAATCAGCATCTGCTACTATATCAGATGCCTGAGAGAATCAGCTTACACAGAGGAAGAGTTTGTTAGGGCTCACAGGTTAAGCACCTTGTCAATTTGAATATATTGATTGATTCGTTGTGCTGCTTGGGCCATGTGCCTATGGAGACACATCACGGCAGGGTTGTTCACATCGTGTTCGGGAAGCAAAAATAAAAGGAGAACTAGTTTCATGGTTTTCTTCAGCTGCACACCCTGGATAGCCTGAGCACTGCAGTAGACTTCGCCTCTTAAAAGCTGTGCCACATCCCAGTAGTGTTTTGGGCTGGAGAGAAAGCCTTAATTCCATGTGTCTTTTGGGGACACTTCAGATCCAAGCTACAGCGAGTAATGTACTGGTATACTTGAGATTTTTTTCAGCCCAGCTTGCTAGGAAGGATGAGCCAAAGTTTAGTTTTAAAGTTTCAAATACCTCTATGTTGCATTTTAAAAGCTGCTGTCCATGTGTGACAAAGAAAGGGAGTACTCACTGTTGTTAATTGGATTTTATTAATATGTGATCTTTTCAGTTTTGTTTTTGCAGGACCATTGCTCTGGTTAAACTGTGTTGATTCAGAATAGCACATTTTTGTTTGATATTCGTAATACTGTATAGAGAAATACCATGGCAGGCCCCTTTGTTTTAGAAATAGACCAGATAAATAAAAAATGACTTCTCTTTACCAGAGAAATAGACTTATGGTAGACCAGAGACCAGACTATCAGTAGAAAGTCCAGCAAAAATCCTGGGAGAAAACTGAGATGAGGTTCTTTCTGACATTTGGCATGCTTGAGGTATTGACGAGCTGATGGAGATGGGAAACCATTTGGAATTTTTAAATGGTAGAAAAGTTGTTGAAAAGCGCAGGATCTTGGGCAAACCTGGACCTAAACAATGGAATTCAGCTGGGCCTCTATAATCCCTGCACTTTGACAGACTAAGTCAGGAAAATCATAAATTTGAGCCCATCCTGGGCCCCATAGCAACAGTGAGATCTTACTGTATCCAAAACAAAAGCAAATAAAGAGAAAGGTAGAAAAAGAAAAGAAAGAAAGAGATGTCGAGGGTATAACTAAGTGTGAAGCCTCTCAGCCCAATCCCTACCCAGTACAGAGGCGCGAAAAGGAGCTTCTTGCCTGACCCAAATGGTAGCTTATATTTACCGTGTAAGTGTAGGAGGGCATGCAGCGATTCTTCTTATTTCAAAATGTTTTTCTTGTTTCAGTGTCATGATAGGTTTCCCTAGAGAAGGACTCTGCTGTACTTTTTTGGGCCGAAATCATAGGAGGTTGTGGGAGAAGTCTTACTGGGTCTCGTGAGAATTTCGTCGATAAAGAATAGGTCCTGTGGCAGCCTTCAGGCAGAGGGGGGAGAAGCAGTGAGGTGCTGACCAAGCAGGGCTCTGGTCTAGACTGAGCTGGTCTCTGCCGGAGACTTGCTGGCTGTGTGTCCTTGAACAGGCAGGTCATTTAACCTTCCCCACCAATAATAGCTTCTTTCCAGCAGTGTTTTCAAGATTATAGAAGAAAGTTAACACATTTGACACATTGGCTGAAATTATTAGAGAAACTTTAAGATTATTGATTTTGAAGTGGATAAATCACTTCAGTTAAATTTTTTTTTCTTGAGGTATTCCATCATAGAAAGTGTTCCAAGAATTTGGATCTAGGTTTTTAAACTATGTAACTTCAAAAAAAAGGTAGCAAAAAATCATATATCTACGTGGCAACTCATGGGAGCTTGAATTATGAGACCTTTCTTGCACTTTCTTCCTAGTCTGCAGTGTGACCTCTTCCAAGTAGCCGTTTCTAAATGTTTGTATAGGTTCAGGTTTTTTTTTTTTTTTTCTTTTTTTGGCTTGGGTATTGAAAATTGGTGGACCTACGACCCTTGCACTGAATTACTTCCCCAGTCCTTCTTAATTTTTTTTTATCTTGAGGCAAGTTTTTCCTAAGTTATTCACGTTGAGCTCAAGCTTGGGATCACCTCGACCAGTTGCAGAGGTTTTGAGGTTGTTTAGAAGTTAATACAGTAGCTTCTGTTAGTAGTTTCTGGGGTTAGCCTGGTCACTTGATAAGAAGGTTCTTTTTAGACTGTCTCCACAGTGTACATAGTTGTCTATTTTAAAAAATTTGAGCCACTTACCAAAGGATAGAGTTGAGGTCAGAGTCCTTGTTTCTTAGCCTTGTAGAATGGACCTGTAATAAACTTAATTGAAATAAAGATACATTTGTGTTCCTTTTTAAGGGGCCTTACGTAGCTTCCCTTCTGTCTCACTCTGTTGTTTGTGAGTCACAGAACAGACATTAACCGGTATGTATTGGTGTGGAGAAACTGGCTATTATTTTAACAGTCCTGTGCTGTGTAATGATGTTGTAGCCTATGTTAGACTGTACATACGGTGATGTTCTCATAAGATTTTACTACCTAATAATGTCATAGCCACCTTCATTTGTGTAAATACACTATGAGATGTTAGTACAGGGGCACAGTCGCCTAACAACATGTTTCTCAGAACAGTCCACTGTGACTCTGTTACAGCCCTTCCTGTCAGGTGATCTTTAGCCACTGCTCCGGGTCTCCTCCCCCAACTGCTCCTGGTGCTTCAGGTCTCCTGCCTGCACCCAGGACTTTTTTGGAGCAGATACAGTTTTGTCAGCGGAAGGGCGAGTCCAGCAGTGGACTCAGCTCTGCTCAGGGGCTGTTCCGTCACCACAGCTTCCTGCTGGGTGACGGCGTCCTTGACCAGCCCAGCGTATTCCTCACCTCACAAGCAAAAGGAAGGAGGTGCTGCATCGGAGGCAAAGTAATCAGAGCAAGAGGGACTAAGAAAAGTGTATGAAAGTGAAATAAACAAATATTAGTTAAAACATTCTGAAATGGTAAAGATATAAAACAGATGAATAAGTCAATAAAAATTTCTATATCAGAAAGTACTAGCTGGGTGTGGAGATACACGCCTGGAGTTCCGGGTGCTCACAGGCTGCTGAGGGGAAGGATTACTTGAACCTAGGAGTGTGAGGTTCAGGCTGGGCAATAATACAGTGAGACCTAGTCTCACAAAAAAAAGTTAAAAATAGAAAAAGAAATACTAGAGAAAATAATAAGGATGTAGTTAAAAGAAGAGTAGGATAGATTAAGATGATTAATGCTAAATTTAAGTTAAGGTAACTGAAAGAGTATACTAGAAAGGGTAAACAAAACTAAAGTACACTATAAAGGGAACTCAGGAAGTAGTATAGCAGCCCCAGGGTGAACTCCACCCAGGCACAAATAATGGCCTGTGGGTTGAGGCAACTGTAGGTAGTTATAGCTTCCAGTTCTGGTGACTTCCTGAAACTGGCATTCTGCAAGATAAGTCATTTCTGTGACTGTCTTTGGGGTTAATAGCTTTTCACCTTAATACCCCAGTTGTCTTTTTCTGTGTTAGAAATTTCATTATTTACTGGCTTCTGTTATTCTTTTTAGTATAAAAGTACTGCTTCTTTTACCAAATCGTGAGTTCTTTGAGGCTTGAGTTATTTGGGCTCTGTGGGTAGCTGGGAGCTTAGCCCAGTGACAGGTGGTTAGTAAGTATTCAGTAAATGTTTATGGAATAAAAGTTTAAGTCTCCTGTCCTTTGGCTTTTGTCCTTTATATGCCAAAGTAAGTTGTTACTTGTTAACAGGACTGATTGGCAGCTGCCATATTTAGCCCACTGGCTTTTCCCTCAAAATTATCCAGCATATTGCTCAGTGGGCCATGATTCCCAAGGCAAAAACCAGCCTTCTGTTAGTGTTCAAAGAAAAGAAGAAGTAAAAAGGCATCACAAATTGAGCAAACCATGACCTAGAACAGGGGTCAGCAAACTTTTTCTGTGAAGTGCAGGATGGTAAATATTTTAGGCTTTGCAGGCCACTAGCCTCTGTCACAAATACTCAGCTCTAGCTGTGTGAAGTGAAAGCAGCCGTTCATGAGTGAGTGTGCATGACAGTGTCCCAGAATGACTTTATTTACAAAACAGATGATGGCCCAGATTTGGGATGGTGCAGAGTTTTCCAAAACCTAGGATAGAAGAGAGAAAACAGTATTTTTTAACAATAATTTTATTGTGCTAAAAAATTCACATGACTTAAAATTTAACTTTCTTTTGGCAAATACATGAATTCCAAATTCTGTAACACATTAGAACCATGGGGTCTATGGAATCAGTGCATATCTATATCTACCCCCTTTTCAGAGATTCACCCCCTTCCTATCTGACCATTGCCTCTCTTTCTACTCTGTCATTCATGTTGGGGCCTTTTTGTGTCATTATTTTTGTGCATTTTGTAAGAGGGACACCCATCTATGTTCAGTCTTTGGTGCTTGGTCTATTTCACTGAGCATTATCGACTCTAGGTGGCCCCATTTTCATTCAAATGCTTCATATCTGTCTGTATTTATGGCTGCATAGTATTCCATTGTGTATAGGTACCATATCTTCTTTAACCATTCTTCTGTGGATGGGCAGATAGGTCGTTTCCAAGATTTGCGTATTGTGGATTGTGCTGCTATAAACATGGATATGCATGTGGTTTTTTTTGGTATGTTGACTTTATTTCTTTTAGGAACAGGCCCAGTAGAGCAGTAGCTGGATCAAATGGAATTTCCATTCTCAGCTTTCTAAAGAACCTTCAGTCTGCTTTCCATAACGGTCGTACCAGACTGCATTCCCACTAGCAGTGGAGTTGAGTACCCCACCACCGCTACCACCCTTGCCAACAGTTGTTGGTTTTTGAGTTCTCGACGTAGGCCATTCTCACGGGAGTGAAGTGAAACCTTGAGGTTGTTTTTATTTGCATTTCTCTGATGGCCAGGGACGAAGAACGCTTTTTCGTATGCTTGTGGACCATTTGCACTTCTTCTTCTGAGAAGTTTTTTTCATTTCAGCTGCCCACTTCTTGATGGGATTATTTTAGAAGGTTTTATGTTTTTTTGTTCATTGTACATTCTAGATATTAACCCTTTGTCTGAAGTGTTATTGGTGAATATCATTTCCCACTCTGTGGGTTGTCTCTTCACCTTGCTGATTGTTTCTTTTGCTGTGCAAAAGCTTTTTAATTTAATGTAATTCCATTTGTTGAGTCTTGCTGAGATTTCTTGTGCAGTTGGTGATCTGTTCAGAAAATCCTTCCCTGTCCCTATGTCTTCGAGAGTTTTACCTATTTTGTCTTCTAATAAGCTCAGTGTTTCTGTTTTTATGTCCACTTCTTTTATCCATTTTGATCTGATTTTAGTGTGTGGAGACAGATATGGATCTAATTTCATCCTCCTGCATGTGGAGATCCAGTTTTCCCAGTGCCATTTGTTGAAGATGCTGTGTTTTTTCCAGTGGATTGTTTTGACCCCTTTGTTAAAGATCAATTAACTAGGGTGTTTGGGTTTGTTTCAGTACCCTCAGTTGTGTTCCGCTGGTCCTCCGTCTGTTTTTATAGCACTACCATGTAGTGCTATGTAATCACTGTTGCCTGGACCGTGCCACCTAAGTGCTCTGCCACTAACCTATATCCTCAGCCCAAAATTTTTTCTTTATTTCTTTAGGCTTCTGAATTTTCCCCTTCTCTATTTTTAATAGGTGTGCTAAAAATAAACAAAATAAAGGTATTTCCATATTAGTATATTTAGTTATTCATATTGAACTGTAGTATGTTTAAAATTACCTAGCAAGTGGATTCTGACTTCCTAGCATGTGACTTTAATGTGTGTTAAGGTTTTGAAGTTAAGCTGTTGTGAATTATTTTTAATATAGTGCATTGTGGTTAAGATAAACCACAGATAAAAGTTTTTTTGTGCCTTGGGTTTGTCCACTGAGTAATATTGGATGGTTTCTTCATTTTTTTCTTTTTTCTTAGCTGTTCCAGTTAAGAATATGCTTAGCGGCTGGAGATATAGCACAATGGTTAGAATGCTTGGTTAATAACAGTAAGGCCCTAGGGTCACTTCCCCAACACTACATACAGGGGCACCCTGGTGGCCAAAGTCAGAGAATTGTCATGTCTTTTTGGCCAGCCTAGGCTCCAAAATGAGTTCAGGATCAGCTGGGACTAAAGTGCAAGACCCTGTCTCAAAAAAAAAGTATGAATATTTTTGTTTAATCACCTCTGCAGTGTGATGGCTCTTCCTTTCCTCCTTTGGAGTGTTCTTTTTAATGTCTTGCTGTATCTTCTTTGAATCACCCCTGTGTTTTAAAACAGGAATAATATCAAAGGAATAACAGGAATGATATCACAGCTTTAGTTGAAGACCTATTTGATTTAAAACTTAGTAAACTATTGACAGGTTAAGACAAGGAAAGGAGTGCACGTGCTGGCTGGGAGTGAGGGAAGCATTGCACTGGAGAGACTCACTTCCTGGTGGTGGTGGCTGCAGGCCTCCCTTTGCCCCAGGTGGTTGTGGTCTGCATACCTGTGTTACACTGAAGCTCCCTCTGCTGCTTCGTGCTCAGAACAGCCCTCCTCTGGTCAGTTAATTCTATTTTTATCCACAGTGCTTAGAATTTAATTTTATTTTCTCCAGTAGGACTGACAAATTGTGATGTAGGTATACTTTTCTGCCCAAAGCATTTCACTAATGTATATTGGTAGTAAAAATATGTCAGCATTAGAAATTCTTGTTTCTTTTAGGTAGTAAATATATATGTTGTGTGTTAGGAAAGTACAAGTCTAATAACTAGGAGTTTTATAAAGAGAAGTCCTAAAATGTGAGTTTTTATTCACAGTTATCTTCAAAATTTGTTCAGGCAGTTAGAAGTTCAGAGAGTTTTTATGATCTCAAGAATGAATTTTAAATGTATAGAGAGAAAGATTTTTCTTTCCTTCAAGACATAATATCTTAGCATTGTGCCAAATAATAGCAAATTGGTATGGTTTGTGAGGGCAAAAAAAGAAATTTGATTATAGGGCCTGGACTGTTTCATTGATAGCAGAGGAAGCAATTTTTGTGTTAATGTGTGCAAGATTTTAATAAAAGGACCTAAAACCAAAAGCTTGGAACAAGCTGAGCTATTAATAAATACTTGGGTCAGGAACATTATGTTAATTGTATCTTATAGTGTACACTAGTAATATAATTGCTGCTTCATAGGTGTCCACTCGCAAAATAATAAAGCTTTAGTTGAAATGCATTTTTGCTGCTTTGTGTTACTGATTTTGTATATATTATATTGATGCATTGATATAATCTATGACATTCAGGAGATTTATCTTTATTAGAAATTCACTTGTAGTAGCTCTGATTAGACACTTGGATTTTCCTTCTCTCTCTCTCTCTCTCTCTCTCTCTCTGTGTGTGTGTGTGTGTGTGTGTGTGAGAGTGTGTGTTGTGTGTCTTACACACACACAATCACTCTCTCTCTCTCTCTGTCTCTTTCTCATTTCTATCACTGGATTTTAACCTTGCCCAAGGCTTAGGGGGTCTGTTTTATTTACTGAGTTATTAGCCATTGTTTAGACCATTTATATTTAATGTAATTTTCACCATGGTTAAATCTGACTTCCTGTTTGTTTCCTATTGTCCTCTTCTGTTATGTTTTTCTTCTCTCTCACTCTCTTCCCTTTACCTTTTTTGGATTAATTGCATATTTTCCAATATTCTAATTTAGTCTGTGATATGATTGGCTTATTATATCTCTCTCTTTAAAAAAATTGTTGCTGTGGGGTTTACAAAATGAATGTCCACTTATCACAGCCTACTTTCCAGTCGTAATAGGATAACATTTTACATTTAATGAAAAAATCTGAAATTTTATATTTGTGTTCACCCTCTGTATTCTTTGTTATTATAGTCTAAATGTTATGTTTCTACATATTTTTTTAATTTTTAAAATTAAAAAAAATTTTGTTGTGATTTTATAGGGCAAAGTCTTACTACATAGTCCAGGCCAGCTTAACTGCGGTCAGCCTCTGGTCTCAAACTCACGATTCTTCTGCCTCAGCCTTCCCTGTGCTAGGAATATAGGCATATGCCAGCTTGGCCAAAGCTTTGTACATACATTGTAAACTCAGTAGCACATTGTTAATCACTCTTGCTTTAGTAGTCACGTACCATTTTTTTTTTTTTTTCCTTTCTCTTTTTTAGTGCTGAGGCTTGGAACCCAGGGCCCTATGCGTGTAAGGCAAGTGCTCTGCCACTGAGCTATGTCCACAGACTGTAGATTAACTTTTAAGGAACATATAAAATGAAATGAAAATTAAACGGTTTTCTCTTTACCACCTGTATTTACCATTTGGGGTGCTCTGTAGAATCAGACTTCATCTTTTATTGTTTCCTTTTCACTCGAAGAACTTACTTCAGTTTTTTGGTAATTCAAGTCAGTCAAGTGACAAATTCTTTCAAGAGTTTGTCTGCCTCATAAAAATTCTTATTTGTCTTTTATTTTTGAAAGATACTTTCAGTGGACATAGAATTCTAGATTGCTGGTTTTGTGTGTTAAGCTTTCCAGTGATGTCATCCCAGATTTTGCCTTCTATGTCACCGTGTGTTGTGGTAAACTTTCCCCTGGGCAGGTGTGAACAAATGCCTGTTCACTCCTGACAGAGTGCAGACAACAGACCAGAGTCACGACGACACAGAATTCCAGGGCTTGGTGAGCCAGTGAGTTGCCTGGGGTATGGGTGAGGGGTTACTTACAGGAGGCTGGGTGACTCAGGCAGCTGCACCACAGAAAGCCCGCTGCATGCAGCGTAGGTGACAACTCATGAAAGTGGCAGATGGCTTCTCTATTCCTGGGGAGAGAGAGGCCTTGTGACTCTGGAAGTTTCAGGAATTTCTCAAGACCCACCAACAGGCTCCATCCTGCCTTCTTCCTCAGACCTGTCTCTTGGGGCCGCTGTGGCTCTTCCACCCTAGACCTGCCTTCATGGCTTGAAAGATTTCTTTGTTCCCTGTGTGTAATTACTCATGTTCTTTGGGTTTGCCATTGTGTTTCAGAAGGTTAGTATGTGCCTAGTGTGTTAATTGTGTGTGTGTGCATGTATTCCTGAGATTCTGAGATTTGTAGGTTTGTAGTCGATCAGTTTTAGAATATTTTGATGATTATTTCTTCCCTTTATGTCCTTTTATGTAGTATTTTCTGCTTACTCCTCCTGAGATTTTAATTTCGCATGTGTTAAACCTGTTGCTATTATTCCAGGAGTCACTAGGGCTCCCTTTCTTCTTTCTTCCGTGCTTCATGTTGGAGAGTTTCTATATTCCATTTCTTTGAGTTTTTTTTTTTTCCTGTAGTCTAGTTTTCTGTTGGTCAGCCCAGTGAATTTATTATTGTAGGTAGGTGGTCCTCCCTTAGCCATGTTTTTTACTTCGTGCAGTTTTACTCCTGATTTGAAAGTAGTAAGTGCAAAATTCTAGAAATATCTAATTTCTAAGTTTGAAATTGTCCGCTGTTCTGAGTAGCACAGTGAAGTAGGGTGTGACTCGTTCATCCCTTTGTCCCACATGTACCTGCTGTATACTCTACCTGCACATCAGCCACTGAGAGGCCATGTAAGTTACCAGATGATGGTTGGGATGTCATTGCTCATGTGCAGATCACCCATACACAGGGGCCGATGCCAAGTGTGGTGCCCTGTCTCTCGTCTCACTTCAACCCATTGTAGGTTCCTGTGTCATCTCACAGCACCACAAGAATAAAGGTCAGTGCAGTGACTGTGTGTCCACGACCACATTCACATAACTTTTGTTGTAGCATGTTGTTGTTATTGTTCTGTGTTATTGTTGATAATCTTGTTGCTCCCAACTTATAAATCAAACTTTATCATAGACATCTTTATATAGAAAAAAATACGGTACACGTAGGTTTTGGTGCTGTCTGCAGTTTCAGGCACCCACTGTACTATATTGTATTTTCCTTTCTCAAGGTTATATTGGGATCCTTTTTGTATATTCAGTTTTTCTCTCCATGGTGTTTTAATTTTTTCCTTTAAGTCTTTGGACTTGTTTGTGATTATCTTTTAAGGAAACAATCCTTTACTTCCATAATCTCCTCTATCATTTCTAAATCTTATTTACCAATAATTTTATGGGTTCCATTTTCCTTCCTCTGGACATACCAAGTAGTTTTAGTTAGGATTTGATTATTGCAATTTTGAATATTGTTCTGGGTTTTGCTGTGTGCTTTTATAGGAAGAGTGCCATCTTAGTCCTGGAAGGCAGTTACTTGCAGATTAGCTTAATCCTTTGAAATTTGTTTGATTGTTTTGGAACCTTGGAAGCCCCATGAAAAAAGAATTTAAAGTCACCTTTCTTGATTGTAAGCACAGCCTTCTGTGACATCCGCAGTGTGCCCTGAACGTTCAGTGGGGACTTGTGTGCCGTTCGTGAGTTTCCATGGGTCTTCTACAAGCACTGTGGTTCTCAAAGTGCTTCTAGGTAGAAAGTTGTAGTGATTTTTGGATTTTTGTTTTGTAACTCTGTGGAGTTAGTACCCCTCTGTTGTCTGAATACCTTGATCTTATATTCTGTGCAGTATTGTAGTTATTTTTAGTCAAGGGTTGGCTCTGTTCTAGTTATTCCACCAGGCCAGAAGCAGAAGTCTAGAATGAAAGTTTATATCCTATATATAAAGTACCTATACATAAAGTTTTTCCTTTGGAATACTTTTAATATGGAAAAAACTGCAGGGATATTATGAAGGATTCATGCCTGCCCAACACCAATATTTTCCAGTATTATTATCATTGTACAGTATTATGATGCATCGTGATACATTATTCTTAACTAATGAACCTATTATGATACATTATTACCAACAAAAGCTCATGCTTCGTTCTGGTATCCTTAGGTTCTGTCTTTGGTTTGTTATCAGTTCCATGACTTAATCCAGGATACTACATTACATTGACTTTCTGTGTTTTCTTAGACTGTAACTCTCTCTGGAATCCCTTGGTTTTGGTGATTCTGATATTGTTGAGGAGTATTGTTTAGATATTTAGTATGTAACTTAATTTTTCTTTGTGGTGCTGGGCATAGACTCCAGGGCCTCCTCGCACATACTGTGCATGTGCCCAAGCTGCACTCTTGGCTTCTGGTTTGATTTCTGTAAGCTGGACTTTAGTTTGAATTTGGCTGTTTTTAATTATCACATTTCAATGAAGAGTGAATACTATTTATGCAAAATTCCCAGTGCTCAGTGTAGCCATTGTGCATTGCATGTATACACTAGTAAAAATGGGAAAAATAATAATATTCAATCCCTTTCCTTAAAAAAGTATATATATGTGAAGAGCGGATACTATTAACATGACTTCTCACTTACCACTGGTGATGTTGACATTGATCTTCTTGCTTAGAATTTTGTTTTTCAAGTTTCTCCATGATAATGCTTTTGATTTCACCGACAGCGCTCTGTAGCACAAGAGATGAAATATTGCCAGTCCAGGAAGCTCTTTGGAGATTCTGTGCCGAGAGTTTTTGTCTGATCGCGTAGTCATCTCCTACTTGGCCTAGACTCAAATTTTAGATTCCCAGAAGGAAAGCAGGTATTTGACCTAAAATGTATTACATATACAAACAATAAAGGTATAGTAGCCTGCTCTTATTAGTTCTAGGAGTGGTGGACCCTCCTAGAATGTAACTTCTCTTACTGCATCCAAAGGCCAGTGTCATTAGGTGGCTTTTTAAAGGACAATTGTCAGCCTGCTGTTGGTATAACTAAATAGCACAAACTAATTTGTAGAGAATTAACATTTCTTTGGCTCACAGTTCTAAAGGCTGGAAGTTCAGGTCCCAGCATCTGAATCTGGTGAGGAGACTGCTGAGTCCCAAGGTGGCATAGGAACTCATGTGGTGAGGCTCCTTGCTTTGGTCTCTCCTTGCCCTGTTAGGAAGTCCCTGTCCCTCTGGATTAAGTCCTCATGATTACTGCCTCATTTACCTCCCACAGGTCCCATATCCAAGTGCTATTGTTACTAAGATTCCTTTCTTCATAACTTAGAGCAGGGATTAAATTTCAACATGAGTTTCTGTGAGGCCATTCAAACCATAGCAACAAAATGCATAGCTGATTGTGTTGCACAGTTGTTCACCTGTGGCTATGGACTTGAGTCATTCAGTTGGCCCCTGGACCACTTTGACATACCACAGTGGTATTTCTTTTCACCGTTCCCTTCTTTCTGACACTTCAAGAAGCTCTAAGCTTTTCTGAAGTATTCCTTACGCCAGCCTTAAAATCTGCCACTTCTCCAAGGAACCCTGCTTCCTTCCCCATCTCTGTTTTATTTTTTAAAAAAGCAACATAGACATAATGTTTAGATTGAACTTGATTATATTGTGTACATATATATCAAATCAAAATTGCAATCTTCCTTCCTCTCCTTTTTTGACCCTCCTGCAACTCTCTCTTCTTTCCCCCTAACTCCCACTGTCATCCTCATTTGGTTCTTTTTTATTATTGTTGTTATTATTATTGTGTTATTATGTTATTATTGTTTTATTATTGTTGTTATTAACTACATATCGCCTTTCTCCTTTCCATCCTCTGACCTCCCTGTTCTCATTATCTCTCTACAAAGTCCATCTTCTTAACTTTCTTCTGTGCCTCTTACATTTTTTATGATTTGGTTTTCTCATATTAGATAAACCATATCCTGAATTTCAGGTAGTTTTTTTCCCCAAAATTTTCACTTCTCTATCAAAATGATGCATTTCCTTATTTACCTTCACCAACTTTTTATTTGTGGCTTCTATGTGTTCAGTAAGCTTTGTATCCATGAGGATCACTATTTGTTTAGTAAGTTTCTCTTTAAGCTCGCTGATCATTGCTTGCATTTCTTTGAGAACAACTTGTTTGAACTGACTGTTCAACTCATTTATATCCTTTTTGACTTCCCAATGAGTTCCACTATTTCAGGGCCCATGACATTAGTTCCTGGGGTCTCAGGCATTTCTGTGGGTGTTCTGTTGCTTTGTCTTCTTTCTATTTTTCTGTTTTTGAGGGACTTTAAAGGCCTAACTGAGAGGATATGAGGTTGTGTGGGGGGGGGGGGGGGAATTGGGAAACCAAAACTCCTCTGCATTCTGTGCTGAGAATAGGCAGCAAGGGAGGACCTAGCAGTCTGACCTTTGAGCTTTCTTGATCACACCCAGTTCCTTCAGCAAAACTCACCCACCTGTCCTGGCTTCCGTCTCTTGAGGGTGGGCTCTCCACCCTCAGAGATGCTCCCACTATACCTGAGGTCAGGGCCTTTCTGTCCTCTCCACAACTGTCTTTTGTTCCAGTTTCCTCCTAGCTACTGTTTAAGTGTGATCCTAAAAACCTGATGTACTTTTCTGAGCCTGCTTTTACTCTATAAACAGTTCAGTCTTGGGCTCCTTTTTTTTTTTTTTTTTTAATGACTCCGTCTTGCATCGCTACCAGTTATGGCTGCCAAGGAGAAGCTGTCATTGCATTTATAGTATGAACTACCAGCTGCTATGAATACCCATTGAATACCCACTCTGGATCTGCGCTTACCTCAGTCAGAGGTTCTGGGCTCAGTGTTTTCCTCCATCCAAGGATGCCAGGGGCTTGGGCCCCTCTGAGTAGGCCTGGGGAAACTTACCAGGATACTGTTTTCCTCCACTTCTGATATGTGTTCAGGATTTCTAAACCTGCTGTGGCCTCCTTTTAATTGCTGGGGTATTCTTCCTCTCCTAGCTAAGTTGAACAGGCAGTTTTCACGTATAATCTCAACTTTTAAACTGAGTCCCTGAGGAGACATTGCATAGCTCTGTTCCTCGGTTACCATCTTGACTGCAAGTCCCTCCTTCCTTTTGGTAATGAATTTTAAAGTATGTGAAATTCACTGTAGGGGCTGGGGATGTAGTTTATTGGTTAGAGTGCTTGCCTAGAATGTGCAAAGCCTTGAGGTTGATTTCCTAGCACCACATAGACATTAGCTGGTTGTGGTGGTCCATGCCTGTAATCCAGCTGAAGCTGAGGCAGGAGGGTTGCCATGAGTTCAAGCCCCACTTGAGCTGCATAGTGAGTTCAGGACCAGTCTGAACTACAGAGCAAGACTGTCTCAAAAAATAAATGTAAAAAATTAATTAAAAAGAAATTTAAAAATTAATGTAAAAATTTGAAGAATATAGAACAAGTAAGGGCACCACGAAGTAGATGCTAGCTCATGTTACAGTTGCTACTGATGATTTGTTTTTTGTTTAATGAGATTTCAAAGCAAACCATGAAATGATTTTTGCAGCCTTTCTCTTTCTTGTTTATATTCCATGTGTGGCGGTTAATTATGTCATAGACCGGAGAGCATCTTTTCTTTTACCTAAAGCCTTCTGACCTCTCTTCTAAAAGATGAAGACTCTTTGAAGAGGCTTACATCTGTGGAAGCTGTAGAGGGCTCTCTTACTGATAGGCTATTTGACATTTTGTGTTGAAAAACATACTTTTTGTTCCATGCGTGCTAGTTTTGGATACCACTTTAATAATTTTTGAGATTTTTAAAAAGTCCTCAATATGAGGAATAACCTATGTATTTGTATTCTTTTTCTGAGAGTGGTTTAGTAATTGAATAATTTTATTTCTTTTTGGATAGCTAGAACATTAAATTCCAGTTAGTTGTGTGATCTTTTCAGTTAAACCCCAGTTACATTATATTCCAGAAATAGTTTGTTCAGATCTCATATTTAATTAGCAATATGATACAAAATTTAGTGAGAATTATTTTGCTGATGCACTTTGTTTTGGTGTTTGGCAGGATATTTCTGTCTACCTTCTACTTAAAAATGTAAAGCAAGTTGACCATTTCCATGAATCCTTAAAATTCAAGTTAATAGGTATAAGAATCAAATGGATATTGATCCAAAAAAAAGAGGGAAATCTATTTCCTAACTCTGTAAAGAAAGAGAACTTGTATGATCATCATTTGCACGCAGTCTTTTGGTACAGGCCAAGAGGACTTCAATAAAGACTAATAATATAAGTTGTGAATTTCTTAAAAATAGTTCAAAACATCATTTTAAAAACACCAGGCATGCCCAGTGGCATAGGCCGCTAATCCCTGCACTCTGGCTTTGTTGTTGTTTTGACAGGATTTTGCGCTGTGCTCCAGGCTGATTCTGAGCTCACCGTGTAGTCCAGCCTGGCCTCGAACACATGGCAACCCCCCTGCCTTCGTCTCCCTCCTGAGTGCTGGGAATACATGCATGTGCCACCATACCCACTTTCTGTGGTGCTGAGAAATGCAACCCAGGCCCTTATGCTTGTTAGGCAGACACTCTTACCATGGAGCTGCACCCCACTGTTTCCTCTGTGTCAGCCCCAGTCTAGCTGCTTGATGAGACTGTCTCAAAAATCAAAGATAAAAAACAGGCTGAAGATGTAGCTCAGTCTGAAAGTTTAATCTCGAGTATTATTACAAAAATAAATAAATAGAAAAAGAAAATAAAAAGCAAAACATTCTTCAATATACTGAAACTTCTAAATGATGAAGAGTACAGTTGGTAGAAATTGTCCAAATTAGGTCTTTCTGCTTTGCCAAGAATATGCCATCAAGATGTAATTTTTGTGAGTTTTTTTTATGGTAATAATACTAAAAAATATGTGTATAATGCAACGTGGAGGAATTTGATTTTGTAGAAACAGGATAGAAAACAGGCACTGCTTGTCTTTTAATAAACTTGGAGTAAATTTTAGGCTGTGTCTTGGTTTCTCTTGGTTGATTGACAGAATAAAGACAGATTGATCATATGAAAAATAATGGCAGTATCATTGGTTTAATTTAAGAACAGGACTAGAAATTGAGGGATTGAGAAAGAAATTGGAACACAATGGGACTTGGTCTTTTTAAAAGAATTGTTGGATGTGTATGTAGTTTTCCCAGTTCATGTTTTAGGGATTTGGATAATAACAGTTTGAAAAGAGTTAGGAAATGCTACAGTCTAGTAGCCTTTGCTGTGATGTATGTGATGATTAGTGGAGTAATAACATTGTCTAGAGAACCTGACTCTGGCCATGTGGACCTGTAGAATTAGTGTTACATATCAATGGAAAAGGCCATTTTTACATGGCCTGTGTTTACAGTGAAATTCTGATATAAAGAGAGACTTCTGTAATAAGTCATAAAGTTAATTTCATACATTTGTTACCCAAACAAAGCCATTAATTTGCTTTGGATGTGTATACTTAGCCTGATTAGATAAAATGGAAATTTCAGGTTCTGATGCAGTCTTCTGATCCCTGTAGACAAATTAAAGCCCAAGAAAATTTATCTTCATATTCTTTACCTTTTTTATTATTTTTATTTGCATATCTCATTCCTTTTCCCTTCCCATCTTCTCATTCTCCCCTACTTTCCTTTTCCCTTTCCACAAAGTCCATCTTCTTCCTTTCCTTCTTCCGTATGTCTTACTTTTTTATGGTTTGAGAAAATTCATCTTTTTAAGAATCTTTAAGGAATCATCCATTATTTAATCACCTTCCCCCATCAAGATTATCATCCTCCAGCCTTCTGTATGGCAAGCAGCTGCAATTGCTGTGGTTTATAAAGGTTTACTAAGAATGAACTTTAGGGTTTTTTGGGGCGTGGGGGAGATAGAATAACCAAATTGTATTAAGCAGTTTTTGAGACAGGCTTGAGCTCAGTAGGTAGAAAGAACGTAGCAGAGTTTGGGGGCGTGTGCCTGCTGACTTGTCTCCTTGCTGACATGGTTCAGTTCTGAGCCTTGCCATTTTCTGGTGTAGTTTGTTTGGGTAGAGAACACTTTATTTCTAGAATTTTTAAGATGATGAAGAGAGGATTGTGTTATGACGTCACTTTGGGGAATACTTTAATTAGAAAGAAAAGGTAAGCCATGCTTGGTGGTAGGGGGGCGGGGGGAGCTGGCCTGTAGTTCCAGGACTCAGGGAGGCCAAAAGAGAAGGATTGCAATTTACAGCCCAGCCTGGGCAATTTAATGACTTAGCAATATCTTGTCTCAAAATCAGAAATAAGAAATGGGTTGGGATACAGCTCAGGGTGGACCCTCTGAGTTTAATCCCCAGTACCACAGAAATGAAAGAGGGAAGGCAGGATGATGTCAGTAGAGCCCAGGAGTTTTTGCGTGTTGACTCCACTGTCATATTATACAGGAATGGAATGTAGCAAGTCGCCTTTTTGGATAGCCCCATATTCATTCGAAATCTGAAGCTTTGTGTTCCCTTACGCTAGCAGAAACCCTGGCCTAAACTGATCCCGAGATATTTCTGATGAAGGAATTCTACCTGGACATCCAGGTCATGAAGTTAGGGTCCTGTGTGTTGCCTGATTGGTCTGTCTGAAAAGTCGGAATGGGACAGACATTTACCAGAGTTCTTGGACTACTCTGAGAACCCCAGCATCAGATGACTCCCCCAACCCCTGCCAGCACTTCAGAATATGGCTTACTGAATTGGTAATCTTTTCTCCCTTACTGTACAGGCCGGTTGCATGGACGTGTGGCAGCTTAGCTTCTAATGCAGTGCCTCGCCATTTGGCTCATTAAAGTCAGTGCCTTTGATCACTGCGTTCACTTTTCTTTTTTTGTGGTACTGAAAGGGTACAGTACTGCAGATGGATCAGTATAAATAATATTGCCCCATGGGAGCAATTCTGAATGTGTCCCGTTGGCCCCTAGAAAGGCAGTAAACCAATATGGCATCATAACATTTTTCTTTTGGTGTTGACAGAAATTGTTACTTGTTTGGAGTGTGATTTTTTTTTTTTTTTTTTACTATTTTGGAGAGAGGCTCTTAGCACTGTCATATTTTCAGTTTAAAAGAATTTCTATAAAGTCTTACAAATGTGCCTTTTCTTTAAAGAGAAGATTCCTCACTGTTGACTGACATTTTGGCTCTCAGATTTTCCGAGGAATTAGGTACAAAGAATAGAAAATTCTGTCCTTTAAAACAATCCTGTTATTATTACAGAGGTATCTCTTTTGAGTAAATTGTATGAGGTGGAAGAAACTTTGTCCTGAGCTGAGCGGTTTCAGAGGCTGGTGGGGCCCATCCAGTTTCATGACGTCATGTTTTCATCTCATTAGCCCGCGTTATCTCCAGCGGCGGGGCTGGTGAGCCGGGGACTGTCAGCGTGGGCATGCCGAGAAAATCACTGCTTACTGCCAGGACGCGGAGAGGGCTGGCGAGAACGTGCTGTTAAAGCCGCTCAGAGCAGACTGACTCCGAAATGCCACTGATTTTTGTGAGGGTTGGGGGCAGCTATTAAAGGAAGACATTTAAAGATCATGCTTGACCCTAATTCCGTTTGGAGGGTTTATTTCTGAGGCCCCTAACTGCTGAGAAAAGTTGGTGTCCAAGGGCAGCGGCTGCACCGTGTCTGTTTGCTTGCGGTAGGGATGCTGGTGGCTCGGCTGCCCGGGGCTGAGCTCGGGAGCGTGAGCGCCGGGGCTCGCTTTGGCCATGTGCAGGTCTGCATTAGGAGAGGTGAGGGTGTCCTTCAGGGCACTTATAATGAACTTGTGAGCCTTTCTTCCGCTGGAGCGTTCATCTGCATTCAGCAGCGCTTCCACTATAGCGTGCGTCACTGGGGACTGCATGGTAATGAAGCCAGACGCTGAGGGCCAAAGCCGCTGCGAGGGGACAGCAGCTCGGAGGGGAGACGGCCAGGGAAGCGCCGCTCCCGCGGCCAGCTGAGGCGCGATGTTGGGACTACAGGATTCTCTGTTTTTTGAAATTAGCATAAAGTCCTTGTTAAAGTCCTGGAGCAGCAGCTGTGAGTATCTATCCCAGAGGGGAGGTGCGCTGCGTGTCGCTGCCAGTCCTGCATGCTTTCCCTTTAGAGCCGTCCGGGTGGAGCAAGAGCTGTTGGGAAGCGCACCACGTCTGCTTTCTGTCAGGACGGGAGAAAGGCTAAGTGTGCACACGTTGGGCAGTTGGGGTATCTTTGATTGAGTTCAACCAGCCCTTTTTTTATTATCGTTATTTTGTGCTATTCCGGCCAAGTTTGCCTCGTGATTGGCCAACATGAGAGCTGAAGATGCTGACAAATAGGCTGGAGTTTCGGCAGGGTTAGCAGATAGCAGTGCTCCTCCATCGTCTCTTAACACAAAATGTGAGCGTGAAGTCACGTCAGCTAAGTTGGGATTTCATGGAATTGGATATAATGATAATAACTCTTCCCTACCCTGATACTTACAGTTACAATGAGTAATTTTTATGTGCTGCAAATTTTCTGATGAAGAACATTCAGGACGATCTATTTGAATTTCAGAGTTCAGTTAAGTCCGTAAAACTAATGCCATTGAGTTATTATACTGCTTATAATGTCCTTCCTAATACGTATATTTGGAAAAATACTGTTCAGTATTTTCAGTTATTTCAAATGTACTTTTTTCCCCCGAAGATTTCAAGACACTCATAAAAAATATTGATTACCATGATCTGTTTGCCTTTTTGCCAAGATTATCATTGTCATAATATGATATCAAGCTAGCAAATTAAGCAGGCTCAAGTTCTGTTACAGAGTTTGCTTTTCTGAAGGAAACTGAAGTATAGAAAAATTGTGACTTTTCCAAGGTCATGTGGCAGAGAACTGAGAGTGGAACCCAGTTGTTCCTGCTCCCAACTGTGCTGCTTGTGCCTGAACAAACTAATGAATAAAATATGAGAGATAAAATTGAAATGTAGTCAGCTTAACTCTTTATGGAAATATTTATTTAGTGTAGTTTTGTTTTATAAGCAAATAACATAAAAGACCAAATGTTGGCATGAAGAAAAACTGTTTAAGTTAAAGCCTTATTGGATACGTTTTTAAGAGAATTAAGCTATGCCAAATCGGCAGCATTTATAATTTCATATTTCTTTCATTTTTGATCTTTAAGTAATTCTTCCATGTGCAGATAGTGTCATGCCAGATGGCAGAAATTATGTTAGTTTTGGGAAAGTTTCTAAGTTAATAGAAGTAGTTAAAATATTGAGGGGATTACATTTATTGACTGATCTAAGTTAGATACTTTTGCTAACTAACAGGAAACTAGTAATTTTTTCTTGCTAGAATAAATTAGGCTGTGATTACTAATCTTTCTCTTCTCAGTTTCCTTTTTTCTTGTCTTCCATCTTCACCATGTACTTTTAAAAAATGTAACAAAGTATAGTGAGAATGAAGCTATAATTAACACGTCCTTATGGAAGAACAGTCTATTATACTACCGCAGCCTGTCTTGTAAAATTTTACTTAGGTGCTTATGAACTCTGTAGTTATCATTTTGAGATCAATTTAAATATTTCTGCATGTCATTGACTGGATCTTATAAAAAGTCAGATCCAAATCTCATTTAATCATGTTCTCTGAATCTAAGAGTGAACCAAAAACAGATGCTTGCAAAGCTTTTGTTTTTAGCTGTTAGTTGCATGCTGATTCAGTCTGTGGGTATCTCATTGCCCTTGACTATTCATGGTGCCTATCTCTTGAAGGTGCTTGTATAGTTCAATGGTTAGTACTGAGAATCAATTGGTGATGTCATTATTCTGGGAGTTCCTAATAGCCATGTCTGCCCTGGCCCTAGACAGTGGGGGAATGTTTTCAGTTTACCAACATCTATGAATGTCTTTTTCATCTTGATTTAGCCCTGGTGAATTACAGAAGAAGGAGGGTAGGTAAAAGATTTAAACCTTAGGAAGTGATAGTAGCTTGCTGCCTCTTTCTAGGGATGTTTTCTTAACACCGAAACTTTTGAATCATCTAGCATTTATTGAGCATATATTGTGCTGTGACAGATAGAAGGAAGTATAAAATAAGATTTTTGCTTTCTGTGAGCTTATTTAGAAAGAGAAACATGAAGAGGAACAGTATGAGGGAGTTGAGAGCTGGTGCATATGGATTATGACTTACAGATGACTGTAACACCTGAGAAGAACACTGAGTGCAGAGATGGAGGGAATGAATCCGACTAAATACAGGGTCAGAGGAAAGGTAGAAGAGAAGGGACGCTCGGCGTTGGTTTGAGTGGCACAGTGTTTCCCACGGCGGTATGTATACTGATACCACGACTCCCTGAGCCAGAAGCGGGCTTGGTCAGTAGTCCCCTGTCACCCCCAACCTCTGACTCCCTGCCCAGGATGCTCCCTTCCACCTCCCTTGTGCCTTCTTTCTTGTTGTCTCTGGACTCTTGCATAGCCACTGCCTGAGTTCTGGGCTCCATTGCATCCTTTGTATCCTATATGTGCCTTCTGGCCACCGTAGAGGTTTCCTTTTGAGCACTTAGTCTTAAAATTCCTTCCCTCCTTACTTCACAGTCTTTCTGTTCCCTGTGGAATACGGCTTTTCCTCATCTCATCGCTGCTTATTTTGTTTATCTCTTCTTGCCACGCTTCCCCATGCGAGGAGCATCTTATGTTCCTTGACATCTGCTTATTACCTTTCCTTGGACTGTGCATCCAACCTCTGTCTGCTCTACAAGGGATTGTTACTCGCCTTTCCTGACCCGTCCTCCAGGGCAGCCCGATAATCACTTCTTCATCTATTTCGTGCTTTACTTTGAATATCATTGTGTCATTCCCCTTGCCACCCTGGCCATGTCCTGCCCTCTACTTGAGTGTAGGTCCTTGAAGATACAGGCTGTCCATTTGCTCTTCTCTGTATGCTAATGCTTAGGTACGCTCTGGGAAATGTGCAGGCAAGTATGTTATCAGTAGGGTTGGAATGAATTAGAAGATGATAGAAGCCTAAATATATGATCTCTCTTTCATCTGATTATTCATACTACACTAGAAGAGTCTCTCAGGGGACAATTCCTGAGGCAGAATGTACAGAGTTATACCTTAGTGACCAAAACCAAATTTCTATCAAATTTCACTTAGGAAATTTCTTGGGAAGAGCACAGAAAAACCTGGTATGTTCATAGCCTTTATGAAAGAGGAAATGGTAAATAATTTTTTCATTGAACAAAACTTTTATTTCAAATATTGGCCCATCCTCCTAAATAAGAAGGAAAAATCTGGAGTTTTTGTTACTGAACCTACCTTAACAGCAGTGTGTATTGTTAGAATTTCGTATTGTGAATGAATATGTTTCTCATTCATAAGATGCAGTTGCATGATTGGTATTAATGTTAGATGCTGCTTTTCTGTGAGCAGCCGGAGGCCCTCTGGTTTCGGGGCCTGCTTAGCCAGCAGAATGTCAGCACAGTGCTGCTGAAGTTTGATGAGAGTCGAGCTTGTTTCTTTCAGTCACAACAATGAAGTGACGTTCATATGGCCTACATTTGGGGTTTGGTCTTTGTGCCAACAGTTTCAGGCATTACTTCTTTTAAAAACTGAATCAGGAACATTCTGTTAAACCAGCTGTGTAGTGAGGATGTTATCATTTAAAAGATGTGCTTAGTTCCCTAAAATTGATAAGACAAAGCAAGATTCAGTACTGAGATCTGCCCAAACACTATCTGTAGTGTTAATTAAGGCCTGCATGCATGTACCATCCACGTGGTGCCTCTGGTGAACACATTCGGTTATAGAATTTATTTTGCTCAGTAATTTTATGTGACAACTAGTATTTCAAAAGATTCATTTCTTTAATCACAGAGATAGAATAAATACATTGACCTACTTTAACCACAGTTTTATCAGTTAAAATATGAATAAGATGTGATACTTTGGGGAATTAAATTTCATAGATTATTTGGACTGGAACAAAGTCCTAAATAGTTCTTAATATTTTTGGGGTGTTTCTCTTGCACTGTAAAAATACTAAATCCAACCCCTAGTCCTACCTTATATTAGATGTATATATCAAATACATTGTATATTCATCCAGATTTTAGTCAAATCCATTATTTGATTATAATAATACTATTTATTTTGGAAGACTTATGGGCCTGGTAAGGTGATATCTAGTACATGTAAGTGTACACTCACATTATGTGCATACACATTCATGAAGTCTAATATAATCATCATGAAAGTGTGATGATTTTTAAGATAGCTTAATGTGTTGTCATTCACACTGTGTGAAACTCAACCTTTCGGAGTGTTTAGTTTGCTAGTTCTTAGTGTCTTGCCGTCATCACTACTATCTAATTAATTGCAGAACACTTTTGCCACTCCCAATATGAAGTGTTGGTCATATTGATTAGTCTATTTTTGACACTTTGACACTGCCTACCCTATTACTTCATGTAAATAGGATCATTTAGCAGATATATTTTTGTGATTGGCTTCTTACATATTTCTAAGGTTCATCCATGGTGTAGCATGTTTGGTGCTTCCTTACTTTTTATGGCTGAGTAATGTTTTGCTGTGTAAACATCACATTTTGTTTACTCATTAGTTGACTTTTAAAAAAAATGGAGGAGTAAATTGGAGCTCATCCAGGGTAAAGAACTCTAAGAACATTGCTTTGACCTTCTCAAAAATCCCCAACTCTTTAGCCAGTTCCCTTTAATTGCTCATATTTTAATTAAAGGCCTCCCTAACCAAGTAATAATTAAGGAAAATTGGAAGTAGCAAATAGCTAACAGTTTGGGAGAAGAGTGGATGGGCAGAAGGACATGAATTGCCAGAGGCTGGGAGGAATAGGACCTGTGTTTCCTGAAGAGACATCTATGAGCAGAGTGATGGGCATGAGGCAGGACAGTAAGCGGGGCCTAGGCCATGACTCTTCTCGGATGCCTTCGTAGCTGATGGGCTGTAGGAAGATAGGACCCTCATGGAGGAAGTAAGTCATTGGAGGCATACCTTTCAAGGATTTACCTTATCTCTGGCCACTTCCTCTCTTTCTGGCTCTCATTTTCTCAGCTTCTTGGCTGCTCTGGGGTGAGAAGCTTGTCTGATGTCCATCTTTCCTGAGTTTTTGTCTCACAACAAATCTAAAAGCAACAGAGCCACTCAGCAGCCATGGACTGATACCTATGACACCTTGAGTCAAAATAAATCTTTTTCTCCATTGATTTGATTTATGCCAGTTGTTTTTATGTCATAGGGGAAAGGTGACCAGAATAGCCTTAATTCTAAGGTAAAAGGGGAAATCTTGGTGGCATTTTTGACAGTGGCTGGGGGACTTTTATCAGATTTCTATCTTTGACTGAATAGGGACAGAGAAGGGTAAGAGAAGTAACTATGTGAGGTGGGGGATGAGTTCGGATGCTGTTGCAGTGGAGCTGGAGCAGATGTGCGATAAAGGTTGTGCAAATAAAGGACCATGCTTTATTCAGTGCAAAAGTACACAGAGCTTCATACATGGTAGGCGCTCTCTTAATGTGCTAGAGTATTAACTCATTTGATGATGGATGTGGGAAATATTTTTTAAGTTTTTAAACTCTTAAATTTACATGGTCACATCTCTTTCCCTTTCATGTAGCGAATATTTAAGGGATAGAAACAATGAATCTTGGGTTAGACATGGGAGGTGAAGAAAATAATTTAGCTGGGATTTTGAAAAATGAATCTTGACATTAATTTCAATGATGTTTCTGCTGACAGTTTAATGTTGGTCTTAGTAGAAAAGAATCACCTATTATTTGTTTCTAAAATAATTTCCTCACTCCTTTAGAGAAGTCAGTCTTAACAAATGAGTTTGAGGCCAGCCTGGACTACATAGTGAGTTCAGGACCAGCCTGTACTACAGAGCGAGGCCCTGTCTTTAAAAGAAAAAAAGAATGAAAAAGAAAAATATGAATCCCAGCCAAAGGAGCCAACTCAAACATGTTGTTAATTCTGAAACCTTTGTGATGACCCCTAAAATTGTATTTCCTAGCTCCATGTCATTGAATTTAGGAATCATGAGACTGCTTTGTCCTTTTTTTTTTTTTTTTTTTTTTTTTTTTTTTTTTTTTTTCATTCTGACTTCTTAAACTAGACTTACCTCACTTGGAAAAAAGGTATTTTTTTCTTTAAGACTAAACACTGAGTGTATGGTAATTGCAGCTGATCATCTAACTCATTAAGAATTTGGTTTTATAATTTGCGTGAAACATTTTAATTGATAAATATTACAAAGACAACATAGTTTATGAGTGAGATTCAAAATCAGAAAAAACTGGAACTGAAGGAATGGCTTAGTGGTTAAGGTAAGCACCAAGTACCTGAGTTTGATTCCCCAGCACCACATAAAACAGACGCGGTGGAGCACACGTGTGATCCCAGCACTTGGGAGGCTGAGACAAGAGGATTGCTGTGAGTTCGAGGCCAGCCTGCTCTTCAGAGTGAATTCAGGACCAGCCTGGGCTATATAGGGTGAGACCCCGTCTCAAAAAATAGACACACTGATGAAAGTTTATCCTAAGGAAACTGATTGATGTAAACATAACCTTGTGAATGTACAAATATGCACCTTCCAGTTTTCAGCTAAGGCAATTGAAATTTATTTACTTATTTTTTTCTTCTTTCCCAAATTAACTGTTCTTTTGAACTACATGCTTATAATTATTTTCTAGTGTGAATTGGTGGGTAAGGCCAGGTTTAACAATAACAACAAAGATGTAGGAAAATATGAAAAAAAACTTTTGGTGAATATCCCAATGAAGGGATTGGTTGGATTCAGAGAGGAGATATCTAGATTTGACTACTGCAAACCCATTAGAGGAATAGGAAGCTGGGGTAGAGTGGTGACTTGAGTGAAATGTCTTAGGTGCAGAAGATTAATATGTTAAACACCGTATGGTTTCTTGGACTTGGAAAACTCAGAACACAGACATTCTTTGGAACCACATGAAGTGATAGCTGGAGCCGGGGGAAGGGATGGGGGGTCGGTGGTGGGAGGGTAGAAGATGAAAAGGGATTGTGAAGTTGATGTGATCCATAGATGTACGAAACACCCAAATTCATTGTAAATACTATGTGTTACATTTGTATATTAATAAAAATAGTGGGGCGGGGGGGGGGGGGAAGGGGAGGATAGACAGACAACACACCTAAGTTCAAAATCAGAAAATCTAACCTGGATGGTTACTGTATTCATAGGAACTAATAAAATGCAAAAAGTTTGGTGTGGTATCTGTGTTGAGCTTGGCATCTGTTCCATAAACCTTGATGTCAGGCCCCTTCCTTTTTGCCCCCTCAGGGGAAGCTGTGTATAAACTCAGTCTTACAAGGGCTCTGGGTTCTGTCTTAGGATAAGATGCAGAATTTAGGAGAGAGCCTGAGTACTAGCCCAGCGGACTTGGTGGGATCCCAGCCTCACCACCAGCTTTGGTTTGATTTTGCCTTTTGTTTTGGCAATCATCCTAGTGACTGATGTTTCTCTCCCCAGCCTCCGCCTCTTCACACTCTTTGGTATTTTTTGTGGTTCTCATTCTTTATTCTTCGTTTCCATGTTTGCTTTCTCATCATATTGACAAGACCTAATTTGAGCCTTTTGCAGGATCAAGTGGGCCGTGCCTTCATGGCTGTTCTTAGCCTGTTGAAGTGCGCTACCATAAAACATGGACTGTGAGGAAGTCTGTATGTAGAAGCCGCACTCTAAATTGTCCTGTTCTTCCAGGAGATAGTGAATTATACCTGTAGTCTTAGATCAAAGAAGGAAATCGTATGAGTTGTTTTATAAACTATATTTACAGTTATATTATTGACATGATTCAGAAAGAAGTAAGGCTGTCATAAAAATGGATACATTAGTAACATCTATTACCGTATAATATAGTAGTGACGGAACAACAAACACACACTGGGGTTAAGTACGGTAAATGAACATTTTTTAATGTTTTGCAGAATGCTTCAGAACAATATAAACAACTCATCTTTGTTATGGGGAGATTATGGAAAAAAAGAAAAAAGATGATGCCAATAAAACAGCTTTAGTAATATCCTTGAAGATGAGGTTATTGGTGTGCTCTTTCTGCTGTGTGTGTGCGGTTTTGGTGCACAAGGCCTACTGTGGTTGGAACAAAAAATGCCCGATACCTGCTATGTAAAGATCCTTCATCTGCAAAGAGGGAGGGAGGACTGAAGGAAGGTTTTTGGGCTAAGTGCATTGAGTATTAATAGGTTCTGAACTTAAAATTTAGCAAGGCTGAAAAAAAAGAGTAATGGATTACTTTAAATGATGGAATTTTATAACCAGCCTAGATGAGTGCAAGGAAAAATTAATAATGGATTTAAGGATTATATCACTGAAATCTCGCTCTTTGAAATCATGTCTAATGAACGACAGAGGATTGATGCGGTTTGAGGTAAAGTGTTGTGAAGCCTGAGCATAAGGGAAGTTGTTGGGGTCCTCAGGGCCCGAGAGCCTCAGCATTGCAGACCTTGGCCGCGTTCCTTTCCACGAAGAAGCATTTACTGTCTGGAATTTAAGTCAGGTGTTCTTCTGTTTGAAATTTGGATCAGGTGTTGAACCACGGGGCTGTTCTAAAGAGGAAGTCCCAAGGTGGGGTGGTCTGGAGAGTTTGTTAGCCTATTAGATTGCTTGTATGCTAATGTTAGCCTATTAGATTGCTTGTATGTTAATGTGGGTATGGAAGTGTATTTAAGCTTGGGCTTTGCGGAATAAAGGGGGTCAAGTCGAGTCAACGTTCCATGATCGAGAGAGTCTGTGTGGTGTCTTTGCCGGTCGAAGACGCCACAAGCAGTTTGGTGTGTAATTGGGCTGGTAGCCAAAGACGGGTAAGATTTCTCTGCATTCAAGACAACCTAAGACAGGATGCATGCCATGCTGCATGTAGTCCAATGACGGGTAAGTTCTGACTGTAAGGGAACAACCTAAGACAGGCACAGTCTAGCACCAAACTTTACATTAAAAAATAAAAAAGGGAGGTGAGTGAGAGAGTCGAGTTGAGTCAAGTCGAGTTGTCCAGTCAGTCAGCGTTCCACGATTGTGAGAGTCTGTGTGGTGTCTTTGCCGGTCGAAGACGCCACAGCTGTGTTACCTACAGAGCGAGACTGAGAAGTACAGATGAGGAAAATCTGAAAGATTAGGAGTTAAGCCTAGTAGCACACCAGGAGGCTGAAGCAGGATTGTAATTTTGATCTAGCCAGAAGGTAAGAAATCATATTTAAATAGGTAATTGCTGATAACTTGAAGTACTTGAGGAAATTAATCTTTACATATTGTTGGGGCCCTCAGGGCCTGAGAGCCTCAGCATCGCAGACCTTGGCCACGTTCCTTTCCACGAAGAAGCGTTTATTGTCTGGAATTTAAGTCAGGTGTTCTTCTGCTTGAAATTTGGATCAGGTGTTGAACCACGGGACTGTTCTAAAGAGGAAGTCCCAAGGTGGGGTGATGGGTCTGGAGAGTTTGTTAGCCTATTAGATTGCTTGTATGCTAATGTTAGCCTATTAGATT